>JAQFVV010012606.1:0-252500 GCA_028023455.1 Epiperipatus broadwayi | reverse complement strand
TTTTAAAAAAATAATTAGACTAATGCTATAATTAATATTCCAAAAATTTACTTTAAAAATATGTAATTGAAACATAAGAAGATTCTATTGTGTAATATTTACATGCCATACATATTAAATAAGTTTTATAAGAATAGTGATATTGTGTTTTTCGATATATTATTTATACGCATTGCATTATTTGAGATGATTAAAAATTATTAAACTGTTATTAATATATATATATATAATAAGTATCATAATGCTCAAAGCTAAATGGGTTTGTAATTAATCATTAAAAAACAGTCAACATTTAGACAATCCCAATATCAACAATTTCAAACAGTTGTCAAGGTAACTTCTTTAAACAATAATAGAAGGTTGCTTTGAGAACAGTTTGAAATTGTTGATTGTTATTGATATTGGGATTGTCTAAAGTGTTGATTGTTTTTTTAATGATATATATATTATGCATATATATCTATGTAAATGTTAATTAAATATATATATATTGCAATGTGATAAAAATGATGACACTGGGAAATGATTAATATTATCTGAATAAAACATAGCCCAATCATTGTTTGCCATTTTGTAATGGAATAATAATTTAGAATATAGGATGAGAATATAAAAACTTTAGTATGCCTCAGGAATTGCGACATCATTCATAATAATATAAATCTAGCCTAAATGTGGAGTGCCATTTTATAACAGTTCCAAAGTTGATTTGGCATTTTGTAACAATCACCACCTGTATATGATCATCATAGGCCAGCATTTTATAACAATAGTAATGGATCTTCTACCCCACTACCTCTCTACTTTTGTTCAGTCAGCATTTGTATAAAATAAAAGAAATTGCTCTATTGATTTTTAGACAACCACTTATTACTGACACAATATGGAAATAAAATATAATGAAGAAATGCCCTTAATGTTTAAATATTATTGATAACAGAGCAAAACATTCATCACTAAATAACCTCCATAAAATTATTTAGCTCTGCCATTGGTCACATTAGGCAATAACAAAATTTCCAATACATAAGTATTTAGATTGTACACTACACTATAATAAAATACTAATGACAATCTCTATTAAAACTAATTTATTCAGATAGTATTTAAGACAAAACAAAGCAAACAAGATCACCACCTCAGATATCACCAAATCTATTCACCCCCCCCCCAAATAAACCACAATAAGCAGTGAAATCATATATCATTCTGCTAACCACTGGTATATGCTTAAGACATCTATTTGATTTATAGTTGTATGAAACCCAAATTCAAGTCAATAAATAACTAAGTTCTGATATACTTTATTAATCAAATACTAATCTATTACCGTGCATAATAAAAAGATAAATTTACATTAACATTTAATGATATTTCTATTTAAATAAACTAGTTTCTAAATAATTTGAGAACATTTTATAAATCTATAATATTTATAATGTTTAAATAAAATAAACTCTTACTCAGTTTTATAAAAAATTTAAAAAATGTTAAAAATAATATTAATATTTTATCTATACTTCACATTATATCGATATATTATTGCTTAAGTTATGTATTAAAATGAAACACACTATAAGAACTCATTATCAATAAATCTATTAGATAATCTTGCATTTTATAACACCCAATCATATCATTATGGATGTTTATCGAATTACAATCATTGATATTATTCATCTACTTAAATCTCCAGTCAATCAATTATAAAAATGGATTTTATAACAATTAAACTATAGAAAATGATTATTGGCAGTTGCCCAAGCCAAAAATAGATATTAAGATATACTACTTAATAAATCTTATGGTTCCCACTTCAAAAAAGTTCAAGGGTAATTAAGACAAATCATTCTGACTAATGACAGAACAAAATCTGTTAAGATTTTTGTAACTGTACAAGACAAGCTCTTTAATAATTATCCATGAGCTAATGAAACTATTTCTACTAATAATATTGATTTAGATGAAGAAACAAATATTTCAATGTAATGACAAATATAAAATTTATATCTAATCAGACTTAATAATAACAATCATATAAAAAGAAAAAAGTTATGTGTGTATAACCATATCTTACTTACTGATATTGGTTTGATCTTGGATCAAAATAAAAGTATCAATTACCTTGCACACTCAAATGAAAAATAATTAGACAGATTCTCAGAATTTTTAATGGATTCTAAATTTATTGGTTTATAATTAAAAATAAATAATGATAGTAATAAAAAAATAATAATAACAAAACAAACGATATATGCAGTAGATTACAATCATAACCAGTAAAGAAAAACTAAAAATGTAATTTATCTTGAATATATCTAATTAATTTGAAAATCTATCGTTCTATAAAAATCAATAACAAACAATAAATAAATATATGTATGGAACTCAAAAATGTGTTGTATGAAAATAATACTATATATAAACTGAAAGAGAGGTTCTGGATATTTTCCTTATACTTTAAATAGAACATAGGATGATAAAAAAATGTGATCAAATAAAAATTGATTTTTATTTATTCATTAATATAATTTCTAGGTAATTAAATCTATTGTATTTAAACCCATCTCTATATGAATAAACAAGAGTTAAGTCTTGAATAAAAATTACATTTAAACACTTGAAGAACATCGGGTCATAAATTAACTTATATCATCAGATAAGAGTTTCAATAATAATAATAATAACGACGACGATGATGATGATAATAATAATAATAATACTAATAATAATAATAATAATAATAATAATAATAATAATAATAATAATAATAAATTTCTCCAACCTTTTATTGTATGAATGGTTAGCCATAGAATAATCTATATATATTATTTGATTCTATATTTTAAAATATATATAGAGAGATATCATACTATAAGTGAGCCATCTCATTCTTCCTTTTTCTCACTGGTCCACAATAGCTTCTGGTTCCTTATTTCTGATCCCAATGTGTAGAGGTAATTTTCCTTCAAGTAAAGAAAACAAAAATGAATATTAACAATTGAGGATTTGAATTCACTTACTTTTGCTTTTAAATTCCGATATTTTCTTACCAAGTATGCAAATTTATACTTAGTCGATGCAGAATCCGCATATCACGAGCTTTATTTTTTTTTTCAGTGGTAATAATATATAAAGAAAATTCTTTCATTGATAAAATTCCGTTATATTCAAATGAGTAATAAATGCTAGTGTTTTTTTTTTTTTTTTTTCAAATTAAGAAAGTGAAATTTCAATTTCTTAATATCACATAGAAGTTGAGTTAATCAATCTTGTGAAATTTATTGATCAGAAATATCATGAAGTTTGAATTCATCACAAATACATAGATGAAATCTTAGATTTTGACAATGGAATATTTTTTTATAGCTCACTTGCAAGGTCTCGCATTTTGATGGGTTTTTAAAAAATATTTTTGCTATTTCCCCTGGAATTTCATCAACAAACTGTCTCAATTGAATGGGGAGATGGTTAAATTTTATCCTCCTTTGGTTATAGAGATTAAATTCATTTTAGAAAATAAATGTGATAAATGTTTAGACAATATAAAAGTGTTTAAGCAATGATTTCAGTTCTATTTATAACATATCTTTGTTGATGTTAATGTTACTAAAGCAACTATTACATATCACTCAAAGATAACTCATTGATGTAAGAAAATTGTTTAATAAAATTTGCCTCCAATTAATAAGTGAAATGAAGTCTTTTAAATATTGGATATAGTAGAAATAAAATCCTGTTTTACATTTTCAATATTATTTTTCATTTTTAACTAAAAATAGAGAATTCATATTACATTTTCTATACCTTTTAATGAATATATATATATTTACATATATTTTTAGTAATATATTCCAATAAACTAATTAATAAACAAATATATATGAAACATCATAACATTTAATTTTGTAATAAGTAAGTTATTAGTGAATGTAATAACAGAAATTGAAATATGTAATAATATTGATTTTATTCAAGTGATCTTTTTATGATTCACTTAATTATTTTCCCGTTATTTATTTATTTATTTATATTTTTTTCCAAAATTGATCACAACCAATTTATGATTTCATGCTAATATTAATAATAAACTAAAAAGTTGTTTGAATCTTATAGTTGCCATAGTTACCTGGTTAACATTAATACCATAGATCAAGTGAAGTTAGATTAAACAAGATCAACAAATTTCTTTATCTTTTTATATACTGTGATATATAACTCTATACTGGATACTTACAATATATATAGATATGTGTAATCTGTTATCATTATTTATTTACATCATCTATAGAAATTTATAGAAACAATCTTGAATATGGCTTCCTTTAATGAAAAATCAATTAATCTTGCAGGACATGTTTCTGTCAATTAAATATTATATCAATTGTTCAGAAGACCAGTTGAGATAACATTAAACAAAGGAATTCACTTTTTATAGAAATAGATTCAAAACTCTCAATTTGATGTTAAATTTGGAACATGAATTTTAGGTCTTTAGAATCAAATGCTGTGAAAACTATATTTGACTTGCTGAAAATATATATTTTTTGCAGGTCAAAAAATGTATGTCATTATTTGAATGAGAAATATAACTTGTATAGCTTGTATTTTGAGGAATGTAATATTTAAAAATTGAAAAAAACTTTGATTTTATGTTAGTTCAAAAGTATTACTACCAATTTTATATAAAGTAAAAGAACTATTCTATAAATACCATATCAACAATATAGGAAGCAATAGTTTAGATTTATTTATTGATAATGCAGTAATTCGTGTGTTGAAAAAGTTTGAATGCAGTTATTTATTTTTAGCAAATAACTGTATAGACAATCTCCAGTTACTTATATAGCATAATTTGCACATATATAGTTTTACTTCTGAATATTATGTGAACAAAACACTTATTTATAATTAAGTATTAGTGGAGAAGATATAAATTAAATATTAATATCAATAGGCTTAATGTTTTTGAGGATCCATGCCTCATAATCATAGCCATCATAATAAAATATATGCAAAGATATTTAAATAAACCAGTGTTACATATCCCATTTCCTCGAGATCTCAAAGCAAATATCTTTTCTATTAATAGCATGGATGTTTCCATTAATGTAGAATGCTTCTTTTATTTTTCTCTTGTGATCATTTGATTCTGAGCATAAGATTATGGGATTTTGTGTCTGGATTGCTTGGCATGCTCCAAAAATTCAGAGGATGTGTTGTTGTTCTTCATACCTGCCAATCCCATAATCTTATGCTCAGAATCAAATGATCATAAGAGAAAAATAAAAGAAGCATTCTACATTAATGGAAACATCCATGCTATTAATAGACAAGATACTTGCTTTGAGATCTCGAAGAAATGGGTTACGTAACACTGGCTTATTTAAATATCTTTGCATATATTTTATTATACATTTTTTATGAAAGCTATTTTTTATGAGGCATGGATCCTCGAAAATGTTAAGTGTATCAATATTAATATTTAATTTATATCTTCTCCACTAAAACTTACTTATAAATAAGTGTTTTGTTTACATAATTTGCATATAAAAGTTTTCCAGGATCAAGTCAGGCTATTTTTGATTATCAATGCCTGTTAGAGATTTAAAGTATTTCTTCCTGCCAATTAGGTGACGACAATATAAATCCTTACTATCTGATATGAAATGCATCACTTTGTTTTTTGGCATCATTTTACACAGTTTAATTTCCCACAGAAGTTTTTTTGTGAAAACTTTTAGTATGAAGATTCATTAATAGATTGCATAATAAATGATTATAGAATTCTGATTACTTATTAACTATGAAAATCTAATCTAAATAACAATAAAATAATTGTTGTTAAATAATTTTTAAAATATTTACTTAATAAATATTTTTGTATATACTTATGAATATATAATACTGAAATACAAATTACCACATATAGAAATAATTAGGTACTGCTTTAGTACATGTTCTCTACCATTTTGGTTTTTAAGGGGAGCCCCAAAACCCACTGCTGACACAACCTATCATGACTTGTAGTGGTTTGACTTTTTTTATTTCTTGGTTGTGTCAGTGGTGGGTTTGAGGTTCCAGTTTTTTTTTTTCAAGTGTCATAGCATTGGCTGGGACATGAACCCACAACCCGAGCAATTGCTTGTAAGGCAGTCACGCTGATCTCTCGACCACCAATGCAAGACTTGAGGTTCCAGTTTTTTTTTCAAGTGTCATAGCACTGGCCGGGACGTGAACCCACAACCCGGGCAATTGCTTGTAAGGCAGTCACGCTGATCTCTCGACCACCAATGCAAGACTTGAGGTTCCCGTTTTTTTTTTCAAGTGTCATAGCATTGGCCGGAACATGAACCCACAACCCGGGCAATTGCTTGTAAGGCAGTCACGCTGATCTCTCGACCACCAATGCAAGACTTGAGGTTCCAGTTTTTTTTTTCAAGTGTCATAGCATTGGCCGGGACGTGAACCCACAACCCGGGCAATTGCTTGTAAGGCAGTCATGCTGATCTCTTGACCACCAATGCAAGAATTGAGGTTCCAGTTAAAAACCAAAATGGCAAATAATGCATCCTAAACCAGTACCAATAACTATTAAGAACTTATTTATTGAAATACATTTTAAATAAATCAAATTCAGGTCCTAACAATAAACTGATCATAATAATTGTATTTAAATAAGAATAATGTTGATATGTTAGGTTAGTGACTTTAAAGGCATCTGGCAGTATCAGCCCAAATTTACATATGTCACACATAGATTAATTAATTTTTTAAAATTAATATCAATCAATCAATAGTAGTCTGTCCAATAGACAGGTCCAGAGAGTAGTCACTACATCAGTTCATCCATTCTTCCATTCCATTCTCTTCCTTGCCCACTTCCTCAATTCCACATAACCCCTTCCATCTCGTATATCATCCAATAATGTCAATCTCTTCCGTCCTTTCTTTTTATTTCCACTCACCATTCCTTCCAAAACATCTTTCATTAAACTATAATCTTTTCTTAGTATATGTCCAATCCAGTTTCTCTTTCTCTCTTTGATACTTTCAATCAATCTTCTTTCCTCATTAACTCTTTTCAAAACTTCTTCATTTGTTATTTTATTCACCCAACTGATTTTTTCCATTTTTCTCCATGTCCACATCTCAAAAGCTTCCAGTTGTTTCTTAATTCTATTACTCAATGTCCATGTCTCACAACCATACATTAATACACTCCACACATAACATTTAATTAATCTTTTCCTTAATTCTCTTTCCATAGGTCCACAAAATATCTTCTTTCTTTTTACAAATGTCACCTTTGCCAATGCTATTCTTCTTTTAACTTCATCTTCACTTCTTCCATCCTCACTCAACCAACAACCCAAATATCTAAATCCCTTCACCTGCTGCACCATGTCATCATGGATTCCAATTTGCAGTCTTTTTGCATCTCTCCCTATCCATAAACACTTAGTCTTTTCAATATTAATCTTCATTCCATATGCCATACATCCTTCTTCCAATTTATTCAACATATTCTGAAGATCCTTTTCTTCCTCAGCAATAAGAGCCATATCATCTGCAAATCTTATACACTTTATTACTCTCCCTCCAACATTTGCTCCTCCACAGTCCAAATAATTATTTAGCATATCTTCTAAATAAATATTAAACAAAACAGGTGACATACTACATCCTTGCCTAACTCCACTTTCTATATTCACTTCATCAGTCTCATTACATCCAAATCTAACTCTTATTCTTTGACCATTATACATATTCCATATCAATCATCTTTCTTTCCAGAATACTCCTTTATCTCTTAAGATAGACATCAGTTTATTCCAGCTTACTCTATCAAATGCCTTTTCTAAATCTACAAAACATATACCAATTCCTTTATCTCTTTCAATATATCTTTCTGCAATTGTCCTAACAATACCAATAGCATCTCTTGTGCTTTTCCCTTTCCGAAAACCAAACTGTTCTTCAGCAATATAATAGTCAACCTTCCCATAAATCCTTTGAGTTAAAATCCTCAATAACACCTTAGAAACATGAGACAATACACTTATTGTCCTATACTCTTCACATTTAACAGCTTTCTTCTTTTTAGCAATTGGAATCACTATAGTTCTTAAAAAATCTTCAGGCCAAACTCCACTATTATATATCAAATTGCAAAGTCCAACTATTTCCTTCATAGTAAATTCTCCCATTTCTCTCAAAAATTCTATAGGTACTGCATCAAATCCAATAGCCTTACCATTCTTCATTTGTGCGATTGCCTTTCTTACTTCATCTGGCAATATGTCCATACCTCTATCATCCATTGCAACATCTTCTTCATTTTCAAGTTCATAACTAATTAAATTATTTCTTCTACTAAACAGATACCGAATATATTCTTCCCATTTTTTTAATATATCATTACTATCGGTTAACCTTCTTTCATTCTTATCCGCAATCTCACTTGCTACCCATGTCTTTTTCTCCCAAGAAATACTTTGTATTCTATCAAATGCTAGATCATATCTTTTCATCTGTTGAAACCTTTCTATCTCTTTACATTCTTGCTCCAACCACTTTTCTTTTGCTAAATCTGTTTCTCTTCTTAATTCATTATTAAATTTCCTATATTCCTTTTGCCCTTCCTCAGTATTTACATTCTTCCACCATTTCCGCACTTCCATCTTTTCCAACATACCTTCAATTATCCAAGGTCTTTTAGCTTTTCTCACATGAATAATACCTATTTCATTTTTTGCTATTTTCAAGAATCCCTCTTTAATTCTATTCCAACACTCATCAGAGCTGTTAATATAGTTCCCATCCTGAACAATTCTTTTAAATTCATTTTCACATATTAAACCAAATTTTCCTTTTTCCATTTGTCTCAATTTATCCAAGTCCCATCTTGTGTATCTCCCTCTTTTAATTCTTTTTAAACTTAACTTTAATTTAGCCATCACCAAATTATGATCCGAATCTATATCAGCACCTGGCAAAGCATGTGAACCCTTAACAGCATTCTTATATCTGTTCTGGATCAATATATAATCCAATTTGATAACGTTCTTTCTTACCTGGAGCTTTCCATGTATACAATCTTCTAATATGATTTTTAAAACAAGTGTTTGCAATGACAAACCCATTCTCTTTACAAAATTGTACAAGTTGACTACCCCTTTCATTTCTTTTTCCAATACCATAATTTCCAACAATTTTCTCTTCCCTACCTTTCGCCACAACAGCATTCCAATCCCCCAATAGCAATATACATGCGTTTTTTCCTTCACATTGAATACTTTCTTCTATCTTCTCATACATTTCATCAATTTCACTATCATCATGAGTACTAGTTGGCATATAAACTTGTATAATTACCAAATCCCTAGGACTTGCATTTATTCTCATCACCATCAGTCTATCATTAATACCATCAACCTTTGCCACACTATTCCATATTTTCTTCCTCACAGCAATGCCAACTCCATTAATTGACCTATCACCACCTGAATAAAACAACTTTACATCTCCACTACTTACTTCTCCACATCCCTCCCACCTCACTTCACTTAATCCCATTACATCAATATTATTCAAATGCAACTCTCTTTTCAAATTCTCCAATTTCCCACTTTTCCTCAAAGATCTAACATTCCACGTTCCAATTCTCAGTGTATCCCCTCTCAATGAATTATATTTATGAGGATTTCGCAGGTTGATGACCTGAGTAGCCTCATGTCCACTCCTGCCAGGCAAGACACCAAAGTTATTCTTAACTAAGGTCTCAACACCAAATGTAATGATTCCTGTAGACATACTCATAATAAAACAAGGAAATGATAAGACAAAGTGGTTTCCTGTTGCCTTCTTTGCCCAGCAATAACCTCTATAATAGGCTTAGTGTGCTAGCCAAATCCCATAAAATGAAAATCCAACTACCGCTTCCTCCTCATCGTTGTCACCTCTAGTGATCTTCCGCTGACTTGGAAGAAATGCCGTTGCTGACCCAGCACCCAGCGGGGTGTTGACTTATTTAATGGCGGTCAACACTCACCATTATACATCCACCGTCATAGGAATTGTGGCACTTTATAGAAGTAAACACGCCACTGTCTCCTTCACCACTTTCTGATAGTGAATGTTGTCCCATTGTCAGCGACTGCTTATTTACAGTACTCTGCTTATTCGCAGCTAACCTTCATATCTGAAGGCCATACCCCTATCCACAACCTGGGGACACTCTGGGTGGCATAGGACCCATGCCTTATTCCCAGAAAATTAATATATAATGTTTAAAAGGTTAAAAAAAATTGCAGTTGGCACATTAATAGCTATTGTTTTTTCAATTAAAAATACTAATTTAAATAATTCTTGTATAGAACCTGATTTTAATTTTTATATTGCTAAAAATACACTTTTGATAGGCCCAGAAATAAATTATATAGTTATTAAAATTAAAGAATTCTTTAGAAATAATAAAACTGGCACGTGATACTTTTAAGATAATGCTTTGTGTGCAAAAAATAATTAATATATATTGAAGTGGTAATTGGTGTTATATAAACTTTATTAGTAAATCTGCTTTACCAACCTCTACTCTTTATATTC
The DNA here is from genome assembly GCA_028023455.1 of Epiperipatus broadwayi. Classification (NCBI taxonomy): domain Eukaryota; kingdom Metazoa; phylum Onychophora; class Udeonychophora; order Euonychophora; family Peripatidae; genus Epiperipatus; species Epiperipatus broadwayi. The sequence goes on along the minus strand of JAQFVV010012606.1, from coordinate 241,892 downwards.
TCAAATATTTAAACGTCTATACATTAGTGATGTACATGTTCTTTTTAATGGGAGATGTTGGGTATTGATATTTAAAAATTTGATATTTATTGAATTATAAAAATCCATACACTAGTTATATTTGTTAATTTAAAAATCCATACACTTACAAAAAAATTAACTTAATATGGATGGACAGTTTTTAATGATTGATAAAAGTGTAAATATTAAAGTGATTTAAATCTTTGTAAAAATTGAGAAGTAACTTTAATGTTTTGTTCTCATAGTTACTGATTTCTATTCTTTCTTATGCCGTTGGTGGATTAGTTTATGTATCTTGACTCAAACAAAAGAATCGATTCCGGAGTAGTAGTTTCTTAATTAAATTCCCAACTAAAGAAATAATTTCTATATGGCTGTTATAGTAAGACTATTGTGATATAATAAGCATAAAACTACGCCAATAGTAACCTAATAATTAATAGAATCTTTTAAAAGCTGGATAGTTCTCAATATCATTATAACTTTCTCTGAAGATTAAAAAAAAAGATAAGTAATAGCCAATACAATTAAAATATATTTTAAATAACTCCTGAATTATAATTGACAAATTTGATTATTGCATAATCATTTATAAAATTAATATGAAAATCTCATCATGAAAAACAAAAAAGGTGAGAGAGGAACAAAGAATAAAAAATTAAAGAAGACTGTTAGAATGATTATACAAATTAATTCATGATCTATATCACATGATAGATTTAATCTGAGTATTTAATATCTTCAAACTTTTCTTTCTTAAAAAAACCTCAATACTTTACTCACTTAAACCAAGTTTGCACCTTGCATAACAATTATGTTGAAATTGACTATAAGATACTTTTAGATAAAATCCATTATTCATTATCTATTTCATATTTCCATTTCCATGGAGATGTGTTGACAGGAATCAACATCTCATAGTCCTATATACATGTAATTGAAGTGATCACATCATTTCAATAAAATATTCTATTTTTAATTTCTTAAACATAACATTGGAGTCTCTACTATGTCAACATCCAAATGAACTTTTTCCACCTAAACAACTATAAAAACATTTCAACTATCCAAGCTGATGGAGATTTTTTTGATTTCTGGTTGATAAAGCATCTGACATTTAAAACAATAATTACTAAATTAAACTCTTTATATCTTTATATATTCCATTCTAAAATTTTTGGAGGTCACTCTTTCCTGAGTTAAGAATGGATCTTTTAGTCTGTAGTTCATAATCCTAATGGAGTTCTCCTGCAAAGTATATTAATCCATTGGTACAGCAAGTATTTATTTATCCTAAATTAATAAATTATTAATATTATTCAATGATTTGATTGATATAAGATAAAATATATATCCTTCGAAGATTGAAGCTGAAATATGAAATTTTTGTTTTTGTTACTGATTTAAATTTTAAAAAAATACTAGCAAATAAATTTACAATATATTTTGATGCTCATTTTGAAATAATTTATAAAATTGCTTCCATGACAACTATTATAAAAAAAGCTAAAGTTAGTACACACTTGCTTTTATGACATCAGCTTTTATTTTTATATGCTTCAAGTTTTTCACCACCCCATTACGTATCAGCAGCATAATATGAATAAATATTCAAAAACATCAGCAAAAATATTGACAGGAGTCTTTTGAATTAAGTAACTGACTAAAATTGTTGATCCTATTCTGAAAAGTAATTATTCATGACACCATTCCTTACATTTGCCTGTGAACAAAAGCCGTATCTATACTGATTCTTGGTTCTACAAGAGTAAGTCTCTAATTGAAGTAAGATATTTGATAAATTCCTGTATGGAATATTGATGTTATTCTGTGATAATAAGTGCAGTCTCTTTTGTCTCCATTATTTTCATAAATTGGATTAATAAAAAAATCTTAATTCAGGTACAACAATTTTGTGAATTCGTATATTATTACAAATACCATATTTTACAACTTTTTAAGGGATTCCATTAAGACCTGCTGCTTTTTAGTTTTTAAGATTTCAAATTGTGTATGGTTTTAATCTCATCTGTTTAAATAAATCTAAATGGATTGATTTGATAGATATATTACTAAATAGTATCATTCTTATATCACTATTCACATGAATAAAACATTTGCTAAATCAGTTTATTCAAAGGCTAGAGTAAATTTTAGGATGACAAAGGATAATGGAATTTTTTTTACAAAAATTTAAAACCTTATCGTACACCATATAAATCAAAATGAAATAATTTTAGCTATTTAAAATGCCTTGTGTAATTTAGGACAATGGATAGAGCGTCAGAAAGTCTTCATATTAATTCCAATTCTGGCATAAAGCAGTTTAATTATTAATTTATCTGTTAAAATGCCCAAATCATTGTAACAACATCAGTGTTTTTATCCATAGTGTTTAATTGTCTACTCTACAAAATAAAGTTATGCTCAAGTTGATTTTTTAAGTTAGAAAATGATTTATGTTTATTTTAATAACCTGCATTTGATTAACTTGGAAGTTGTTTAAACCCTGCCTTTGTTTAGCCTTCTTTATTTTCATTGGGCATTCATAATTTAAAAGTTTTTTTTTTTTTTGTAAAAGTATATGTATAATTATGTATATATTTATAAAAATAAAATCTTGTTTGAGTCTTACTGTGCATTAGTTTCCAATGTTTCGACAAAATAACGTTCATCCTTATCAGGGCTTTAATCAAAAGTTAATTATATTTTTTACATCTCATTTTTTGAAAATTGGTCACATCCCTGGTTTTGATAACACTAAAATAGTAGCTACTTTGGAAAAAATATAATTTAAAAACTATAAGAGAATCTGCTGAAATTTTAAAAAAGCCAAACAGCTAAAATAGCTATGAAGAAGTACAATGTATTTCAACGTTATAGAAATTTGTTGTTTTTTCTCTTTCTTCTAAAATCAGTTTTAAGAAATCAATTGATTGTAACCCCAAGGCAAATTTTTTTTTTTTAACCCAGCTTCTATTAATATTGGACAATCATCTAAAAATATATAATATATGACCCAAATAATATTGTATTTTCACCATATAATCAAAACTGATATAATAGTTAGGACATCCCAGACTACAAATTCATAATTTTAGAACGCAAAAACAAACTCAACCACACATTTAAACCTACATCGGTTAACATTGTATGTGTAGCAAGGAATGACTCTAAATTCAAGATAGGGCAGACTGGAAATATCACCAACAATGCTAACTTGATAAATAAAAAGGAATCTTGTTTCACTCTCTCTAAAAGGTGGGGCATATACCTTATTTATACATATTTACATAAAATTTACATTATATCTTTTACCTACAACCCTCCCATTTACTAGTCATTACTATGAGTAAAAGATTGAAGTGGAGTTGGGTTGGATACATTGCTAGAAGAGATGATAATAGATGGACAATTGAAATCTTAAACTGGACTCCAAGAGATTGTAAAAGACCCAGAAAGAGACCACATGTGAGATGGATGGATGAAATAAGAGAGTGTGCAGGGGTAATGTGGAGAAGAAAAGTTAAAGATCGGAGAAGATGGATTGAACTTGGAGAGACCTTTATCCTGCAGTGGATTGATAATGTTTGATGATGATGATGATGACTATGAGTATGATATCAGAATTAAGATACTGAAATCTGCTCTGCATAATATAATAAAACTTATATTTATTAGCTTTTCTTATTCAATATTCCTAGCACTTACATAAATTACAATTGTATAAAAAAAGTAAACCAACATAATGTAGAATCATATAATCATGAAAAACTTTATTATGATATATATACTATTCAAAAATTATTGTTATTTAATAGTGTATGTGGTAAGATAAAAACTTTTCAACAGGCTTCACATCAACAGCTTTTATAGAAAAATAGTGAGAAAAAAAGTGACTGCTCCCAATGCCAATTGTTATTAAAAAATGTATGAACATTTTTTTATTCTTGTTTAACCTTTAATCTAAAATAGCTAAATACCTATTTACTGACTAACATTGCATGGAAATAGGACTAGTTACAGTATGATTATCTAAGAGAAGAATATTAAGTCTATTGAAAAACATTTCAAACAAGATTCAAATTCAGCTCATAAGGGGAACGGATGAACTATTGTTGTTCTGTGAGGCTCTTAGAAATAGTAATGGGACTAAATCAAAGTAAATTTTTACCAAGGCCTTGACAGAAATTAAATTATTATAGGAGATAAATTTTAAAGATGTAGCGTCAAATATTGTATACTTAAGTTTTTTCAAAATATTTAATTATTACAATTATATACTGAAGGCAGATTGAGTAACCTGACAATAGAGTTTTACAATTAAGTGCTAAAACTTGAATCATCGTCTATAATTATTTGGTTCTTGCTTGTACTCTTAACACAACTTATTCAAGCATCGTGTATTCAATACAAATTTGATAAAATTTATAGTTTTGCAACAGTACCCCCCTCTCCATTTGTACTGTCGAGACTCATACGGCGAGAGAATAACCTTTTAACCTTATGTTTTTATTTTTAAAATTTTTTCTCAAGTGTCAAGTTTGCTCTTTGTCATATTAGTTTAAATTCACATATTGGTAGTTGAATGATAGATAAAGGGATCGTTGGGTATGTATGTAGGTATAGTAATACGTTTTCAGAAAACAAGTGCGTTGCTAGCAAAGGACGCATGATCAGAAAAATCTAAATGCAAAATGAATAAAAAATATATTTAATTAATGGTAAGATAACCAAAATATTATATTCATATATATTGTTACAAGTTTTTTTTCTTATTTATACCCAATACATAATTTTAAGTTAGTAGTCCTATTTTTTTTTTTTTTTATCTAATAAGTTCATTTTCTGTCAAGCTCTTCATAAAAATCAACAGAGAGATCAGGTCCCCATACTGTATGCATTTCATGCTCACTGACTGCTCCCATGATCCTTGGTAATGGTTGCACAAGAGTCTTAACGCAGGTTTCTATGGTTATTACATGGAAGACAATCAAACAGCTCTACTTATCCTAGTACGATGACAGAGGGGTGAGGGATCCACAATCCTTTCATTCCCCATCAACCTCAGAGATCTTTATTTGCCACACACAATTCTCAACGCCGCACTCTGCTCAACCCTGTCGACAGGTGTTACCATACAGAGAAAAGCCTCAGAAAGTTTGTGTAATAAGTGGAAAATAAAAAGAGGACTCAGCTTTTGAAAACAACTAGGAAACAAATACAGCAAAGCCTAAAACAGATTCTGCTTTAAAACAGAAAATGTTTTTATGGCTATAATATCTCGGGTTTAAAAACAAAGTTACTCATAATCTATTTCTATAGTTATTGTATTGCGTTTGAAAAGAATTAATATTATATATACATTTTTTTTAAAACAATAGTAAACGTAATAAATTAAGTGACACAATTATTAATATATATAATTTTTTATATTTGATTTTTTTAAAAATAGTACATATTCATCTCTATATAAAATTCTATAAGCATACACATATCTTTAAGCTACAATTACTTTTTATAGTATTTTATCACTCATTTGTATTCTTGTAACATTTATTTTTCTCAAATAAACTCTCTTAAAAGAGTTTTATTAATTATTTTTTATTATTCGGTCATCAATCAAAAGATTGACAAATCTACACTTACATTTATATTCAAATGAGTAAATTTTAATACTTTATTAAACAATCATTTTTCAACTGTAATAAAAATGTTACTGGTTTATTTTCAGTTTATAAATAAGCCTGCTGTAACAGCCCCTTTTAGAGAAGAAGTGAATAAATAAACATTATGTACAAACTACGGAAATGTCCAAATTGTAAAGATATGGGTTATTTTCATCTTCGTTTTGTTCTTTAAATTAAGAATATCCAGATATCTCTTTCCCCCCACAATATTGAATGGTTATCTATATTGGTTATGAGCTCAGCTATCCAAAAAATCCATAAGTTTAAGACAATTTTCAAATTTATGTGTACTAGCTTCAAACCCAGATCAAGGACATAGCAGGTAAGTGTGCTCTTTTGTGCACCCTGAAAGTTTGGTGCAATAGTTGCATGGCAGTCTTTAGGGTTCAAGTCTCATAGATCATGCCCAATTCTGTCTATTTTGCCACTCAAACTTACAAATTTCCAACAATAAACAAGTAGTTAATTATTTGAGATAAATCAAATTATTTGACATAAATCAAAATGATGTTAAATTTTTGAGGTGACATCTAACACAATTCTCTATTTCATTCTATATGTCACTAAAAGATGAAGATTGATTTGATTTTTTTTTAAAACTTGTAATAATATATAGAATGAAATTAAAAATTACAGTGTGACATTTTGAAAATTTACCGAGGTTCTAAATTATTTACAAAAATTATTAACAGAAATTGGCTAAAGTTTTTATTATCCTAGAAATAATGAGTGCTGAAATATAAATGAAAAAATAAAGAATAAAAACAGAAATTAATAAATCTTTTTTTTTATATAGAAAAATATTTATTTGCATAGAGTGTTACTTAAACAAACAAACAAACAAAAAAAGAAGTTGCTAATAAAAAGTTACATAATGTGAACATCTTGGAAAAATATGGTTAATGAAAAGTATGATGTAAGATGAAAGAAAAACTAAAAAATTAGAAGAAAAATCAGCTTTTAGTAGCAGACAGAATCTGTGATGAATGACAAAACAAAAGCATCAATTTTATGTTATAATTAATAAGTATGAATTTAAAACCATAAAACATCACAGGATCCCTATTTATTTCATATGCTAGATAGGAATTTTATGTACAAACTTTCCTGTATCCATTGATTACAAAGGCTTGCACTTGGTGGCACTACTGTATGGAGAGTTTGGTATTCTTATTAAATATGAATTTACTTTAAGAGATGTTAAATTTATTTGAATTATGGAAATGTGTAATATTTGATGCCTAAGCTTATAATTTTCTTTCAAAAATAACAAACTTATTAGAAAATTATGATATATATTTTATTGTCTTTAGTGTTTTTATTAATTTTATTTTTTATGTTTTGTTAATAGATACAAATTATCAAATTCAAAATTTGAAAATTTATATATATATGTGTGAGTGTAACTGTGGCAATATTTATATTGCTTAAAATTCTAAAAACAACATTGCCATAGTCATATTTATAATCTACTTTATAATTTTTTTTGTCAATCTCAATCTATGGGCAAGGGCTCTAGGTGTGTAACCTGAAATAAATGTGAAGATATTTAAACGTAAAGAAATTCAAGAAATATCAGGCTTTGACTTTTGTTGTTTATCAAATGGATTATAACACATGTTAATTCAAAACTTTGTTTAACTCTTTGCCCGCCTCTTACGAGGCTCCTCGTCGACATCTGACATCACTCTAACTCAGCCAGTTTTTATACGAAAATATTCGTTAAACACGTATTGAATTCGTTTTTAAAAGCTCTGTAAGATGGTGCCATCTTCCGATTTATTTTACAAGTAAAAAATAGAAAAAAAAACGCATTTAAACCTAAACAAAGAAGGAACATTATTTGTGATTGGTTCTTAGCATGCTCTCAGCTGAAAAAGACATTCTGATTGGCTGGAAAGAACAAAGAAACTGCCTGATCAAAGAAAATAAAGAAAAACGCTGAGATTTTCATTTCGAATACAATTTAATATTATTATAAAAGAATATTTTGAGAAATTAAAATTATTTCAGAGAGAATAATAAAAAAACAAAATTATTTTCGAAAAATATTGAAGATTTAAGTAAAAATATTGAAGATGTAGTAAAAAGAAATATTTACTTTTCTATAACGTAAAAGTCGATCTTTTTGTTTATATTATAGCTTTTATGTTGCCGATATTGAATATTTTAGAATAAATAAATAGCAATTTATTTTTGAAAGAACTTTCGTTCTCTTCATAACCTGAAAAATTAATAATATACTTTTTATAAACGTATCTGAGTTGAATTTAATATTATAGGTGAATATGTTTTAACAATAGGCTTTGTCTTCAGTTTGTGAGTTGGCCAATTAAAAGATTTGATTTTTATCTGATACAACCAATGATAAAATTAGCGGTTAAAAGGTTAATGAATAAAAAACTGGAATATAGATTCTAATGGAACATGCTAAGATTATTTACTTATTGCAAAAGGTAGGTGAATATTCAATTTAAATTCAAGAGAGTACTTTTATATAAATGATCAGAACTATTAGTTCGAATAATTACGAATTAAATTTAAAACATTTTTTTTCTTTCATAAATATTAATCAATTAAAAATTTTCAAGCAGAGCTAAACATCTTACTTATTTGCAAGTCTACAACATTTAAAAATATTCCATAGATGCTCTAGAAAATAAGAATACAGAAAAAAAATTAGTGAGTTTAGCAGTTAGATGCTAATGCTATTCATTTGAAATTTTTTAACAATTATGCATTGTTAAATTTTTATAAATTTAAAATAAATTTAAAACATATTTTCCTCCCATAAATATTAAATAATCAAATATCTTAAAACTGAATAAAGAAACTTATCTATATGTAAGCTGACAACAATTACAAATATTTTACAGGGTCTCCTAATATATATAAATATATTATTAAATAAAATAATGAGTATGCTAATAGCTCTAACCAAGTTTTATCAATAAATGCTGCAAGAGAAAGCATTTAAAAATCTCTATCTAGAATTATTCCCCTCCCAAACTGGTTTCAAGCTAATGGCTCTCATCAGTGAGGCACTAGGATATTCAGACATCAGCTCAAAACTGGTTTAGGAATGAGGATAATTCTAGATAGATATTTTAAATGTTTTCTTTGCAGCATTTATCAATAAAGCTTGTTTGGAGTTATCAACATGCTCATTATTTTATTTTGAAATGCAAGCTTATCAAGTTAAATCATGTGATATATGGCTTGACTTTATTTACTATTTTATATTGTTATTACCACATACATAAGCATAATGTATTTAATTAACTTAATGTACAGTACAAATATTCTCTTCAGCTTTATCATTATTTCCCTTTATACTGCTTTTTTCATTTTTCCAGTATACTACAATAATTATTTTTGGTGCCCAACATGAAGCACAGTTAAATTAAATAGGGATATGATACAAGCTTAATCTCAAATTTTAATGAGATGCAACAGAATAAAAAGACATAATATAAAAATTTGTGTTTAAATTATTTAAAAACTCATAACATGTTAGGATAAAATATTTTGGAAGCTAAATTGCTGGAATAAGCTAATATTATTTTTAAAGCGATATAGTTTACTGACATTAATAAAGTTTTGTTTTTAAGATAGACTTAATAATTTAAGAATAATTCATAACAATTTTATTTGTGTGGAAGTGAGGGAAAACAATAAATATCATATATATGAATTTTAAAGGGAAGATATCCAAAAGATTAACAGAATTGAAAAATAAAAAGAAACAAATGTAAAACATAACCTTTTTTCATTCTCTTTTCTATGTAGATGGATATGATTATTTTTTATTTATAAATAATTAACAAACAACTTAATTATTTTATTTCCTTAATGAATAAATTTAATTTTTACTACATCACTCTCATGCAAAGTAGAAACTAGTTTCTCTATCTGTTTTTAACTCCTTATGGAAGGGTGTAATCATAAATATATGACCAAAGTCATGGGGGGAGTATGATCCCCAAGATGCATGTTTTGGAGATTATACATCTTCCCTACATATCTATGGTCATATGTTTATGATTATAACCACTCCACAAAGTGTTAAAAGTGGATAGAAACCAGTTCCTTCCTTGCGTGAGAATGGTTTGATGAAAATTACACTACAAAAATATTATTCACTAAGTAGATAATCCCTAGTCTAATGAGTGGTTAATAAAAATTATTAATTCTTCTATTTAGTCTCATTTAAAGTATTATATATTTAGAAATAATAAACATTAGGAAATTCACAATATTGTTTTTTAAAACAATTCAAAACAAAGCAAAACTCTCCATATAGTAGTGCCATCTTGTGCTAACAAGAGCAATCAATGGATGCCAGAAAGCTTGTGCATAAAATCCCTATCTAGTGCCTACTCATCCAATATTCCCAGACTAGTTTCTGGCTTGTGGCCTTCATCAGTGAGGAGCCTTGGATCTGAGAGCACTATATGGAGAGTTTTGTTTTGTTTTGAATTGTTTAATAACAATTATGTGCTAGTATGAGATAGTGATCATGTGATGTGTATATTGTCTTTTGTCATTGCTACTGTCTTTAAAATAAAAACATCAAAGAATTTCCTTTATAAAAAAGAATAGAGTCTCAAGATAAAGAGCTAAAAGAATTGAAGAATTTCAAGATATACATGTAGAATTCATAGAATTTCAAATAGAATATTAAAGAAATTCCAAACATCTCAATAGAGATAATAAAAGAAATTCATATAATCTCTAAGATAAACTGAAAAAAAAAACAAGGTAAACAATAAGCATAAGAAATAAAGATATGTAGTCAAAAATAAATTTAAAAAATAATGTTATAACTTTAATAATTCAAATATCTAAAGCAATAATAGCAAACACAAAAGAGATGTGTCCAAACTTCTACAAAAATGAATAATAAATGGTATTCTCTAGAATAATAAACATATTTCTGATAGTGTGAAAAGAGAATTACAAAATTTGTGCAAAAATATGACACAAGATGTGTATAAAAAATTATAGCACAGTTAGGCATCTGACCATATTACTGATGTCCGGAGGAAAATTTGTTCCATTACTAATAATGTGAATATGAAAATATTATTTCCACTTAGAAAATAATGAATCAGAATAACATAATATTAAAAAAAAATCATAATTTTAAAAATGAGTGCAATTTTAACAGATTATATTGAAATCGAGATCAAAATTAGAAATAATGTACTGGTGGGTATATTTTAATTGAAAAGCAACATATTAATACATTAAAACAGGCAAAACTCTCCATACAGTAGTGCCATTCAGTGCCAACCAGAGTAATAAATGGATGCCAGAAGGCTTGAGCATAAAATCCCCATCTAGTCCCTACTCATCCAGTCAGACTAGTTTCTGGCTTGTGGCCTTTGTCAGTGAGGACCTTTGGATCTGAGAGCACTGCACCTAGATCTAGGCTAGCATAAGAAATAGTGATCATGTCATATTAATACATGTTGGAATGATGTTGAAGTTCAGAAGGCAAATATGCCCAACTATAAAATTATGTTGAAATGCTTTTTAAAAAAGCAATGAAGGTATGACCATGAAAAGAGAAGCAGGAAGCTCTGTTTCAAATTTAATTAAAAACATTTCAGCATAATTATTACTCCTGAAGTTATTAAAATAGAGAAAGTATAAAATGGGGTTCATTCTATACTTATGTTGTTTGCTGACAGTTAGTTTATATTTAATTGGCTAGGAGTTTTCAGTCCTTCCATATTAATTTAAAGTGGAGGATCATATAAAATTACCACATTAAATAATCCAACAAAAAGCTAAATATAGAATTTTAAAAAGTTGCATATACTTCAAGTAAAAATGAAAAATCAGATATTCTCAAAGTAAATGATATTAAATTGGCTACAACAGAAAATTTAATGAGGTACATGTAAATAAATATAGGATGTTTTAGGTCAAATGTATTTATGATTGGAACTAATAGAGGAAGTAAAGATATTTAAAATGCTAAATTAAATTTTTGTTTGAGCAAATGATATAAATGGCATTCTTTTATTTAACTTTTTATTTAGAAATAATTAAAAATAATTAACACTCAGACCGTTTATACTCAATTTTGTTAAAACTATAAACTATTTTTTTCATTACACTTCTCCCTAATTGAATCTATTGATTAATTTATATTACCTCGATGAAATGTTCTATGTTAGAAACTTAAATTAAACAACTTTATATTATATTTATTTTTATAATGAAAGTAGTAATAATAATTCTTAATCAAAGGGTAATCACCGATGTTATAATAAGTAATGTAAATAAGCAGTACATGTTAAAGGTTGATTACCTTCTTATTAAGAATGACTAATAAAAATTGCACTTGTAAATTATATTGTTATTAAATAATAATAATAATAGTAGTAGTAGTAGTAGTAGTAGTAGTAGTAGTAGTAGTAGTAGTAGTAGTAGTAGTAGTAGTAGCAGTAGCAGCAGCAGCAGTAGTAGTAGGAGTAGTAGTAGTAGCAGCAGTAGCATCAGCAGCAGCAGCAGTTGTTGTAGTAGTAGTAGTAGTAAATAATGATATTATATACATAAGTTGTTACTTTTAAGCTTTTATCACTGTGGCATATTATTAGAGTGTTTTTTCTTTAATGACTCTATTTTAGAGTGTTCTTTTATTGAAAATGTTTTTAGAAAGTGTATATTTTTGAAACATCATATTTCTAATGCTAATTAAAATAGTGGTGGTGCACTATTATTAATTTGATAATTAATAATATTTTGTTACTACAGAATGAATGAAAGAAAGATATATTCTATTTCCTATTTTTTGACTGTTAAATTAATTTATTTAACTTAAATCAATCTGTTAGTTTATGACTAGCGAATGAAATAAAAATATGTTTATTCTTTGTATGTGTGTGTCAATAGAATATTATTCAATTTTGAAAGGTATAATAGCTTTCAAATTTTATACATGCTTTCACATTAATTTTGTGACCAGATCTTTTTAATAAGTAGATATTAATATACATCAGATTTATCTATGTAAGGAACAGTCTCTATTTTTTGTTTGTGCTTCTGTTTTTCTCAAGGTCAGATTTGAATACCTTTATATCAGACTTTTTATCAACTAAAACCTATAATTCAAACTCATTCTTTATTTAAATTCAAAATTTTCAGTTAACAAAAGGATTACATATTTGGAATTAAATTTGAATACATATCTGTACCATACATATGATCTGGTTCAAATCTGGATTGAGTAAACTTAAATGTTTCTTATCAGTCTTCATAGTTTTATCTAATTAACTATCCAAAATTGGTTAGTAAATGGGTATCTAGACATTCTTCACTAGAGGATTGAATGGGGAAGAAATTTCTCAAATTATCACCTTCTGACAATTAGAAAGCATAGTGACATCTATGTTCTACATTATGGTTCCTCTACAAAAGGCTGTTTGAAATGCATTTGCTCTGAACTATTGAAAACTTGTTTCATATCTTTATATATCTCTCATGAATTTATCACATTATATGCTTGAAAAAAGCTTTGTCCTTTTCAGATTATATTAAATATATTAATCAGAAAGCACTCACTGACATCACTAACAGATTGGTACTTTCAATAGGTGCAACAAATCAATAAAATTGTTCTATGCAAATTCTTACTAAGATTCTACATCCAGTCTTAGCTATAATCAGAAAACATATTGTTAATATTATATTATCCATAAACTCCATATGTATGATAAGACTGTGATTAATTTTCCTTACACAACTCAATCTTCTACATCTGTTTAACCTTACTTCATGATTTTTTAACTTTTCAAATTCTTTATATGTTTTTCTCTAACATCTCTGAAATCTACTTCTATGTCAGCAATGATGTGATACCATTTCCAGAGTCTCCGTTGCAGTATGGTTTGTTTCTTATAATATATGAATAGTTTTGATAAAGTTTAACGATATAGTTTCTGCATACTAATAATTCTATGAAGTCATTTGTTGATAAACATGTGCAGCTTTTGGATTGGCCAATGAATTATTTACTGTTTCACATCTGTATAAAAAAAGATTCACCTTAAACTCTTAGATGTTATTTTATTTTAATTTTTTGTTCTGCAGATTTTGCTTTCTAATGTAAAATAAACATGTGCTAACACTTATTGACTTTGCTTTATGTTAATATTTTGTGAACTTTCTAATTGTTTTTACCTTTTCACATAATATGTTTCAAAGGATATTTTATTGATCAAAAAATAATGATTACATTGATAAGATTGGACTTACACAGTAAGCATCAATCTGTTACTGTGTCTAAACAATTCTGCTGGGCAAAAGATTGTTTACAGATAGATATATAGAAGGAAAGAAAGAATCCTTTTCTTGAGTTTTTTTTTTTTCATGTGTCATGGCATCAATCGGGAAGTGAATCCACCACCAATGCTTGACTTCTCGAGTTATTTTCACATAATATTTATACTAAAATGTATTAAAAAGAGTATTATCATATTATCTATGTGTTTAATGTTTTCAGCATTAAATAAATTTTCCATTTTTATTAAATAAGCTTAACATTTTGTAATTTGCTACCTTTTTAGGTAGAGTAGGATTTAATTGCAGTATCAAAAGAGACTTTACAACTAATATAGGTGAAAATTCAGTTTCATAATTTCTTATTAACAACCTATTCAGAGTTTAAACGAGAGGTTAGTGATGTAAAATGTCATATTGTAAATGTTTTAGACAATGTGGACCAATAGAAAATGTTGAAGCTTTTATATAAGTGTTTACATAATGAAAGAACAAAACAGTGTCTTTTAATATGTATACATCTACTGGGAAGTCATCATCATCAACCATTATCAATCCACTACAGGATGAAGGTCTCTCCAAGTTTAGTCCATCTTCTCTGATCTTTAGCTTATCTTCTCCACATCACCCCTGCACACTTTCTTATTTCATCCATCCATCTAACATGTGGTCTCATTTTTAGGTATTTTACAATCTTTTGGAATCCCGTTTAAGATTTCAATTGTCCATCTATTATATAGCATTTTGCAAAATTAAAGTTCAAACTCAATTTAGTCATTAAAATCAATTACAAACATTGACATGTTTGTTCTGATTGTTGGATCATGGATTGTACAAAAACAGAGCAAGGTTGGATTTGGCCCTGAAGCTTAGTTTAAAAGGCCTGGTCTAATTTTTTTTTTACAATTAACATAAAACTAAACAATACTTACTTGTGTCTCATCTAAACAATTATATAAGAAAGTTGGTTAGTTCAAAATCCAGTGTGGTTTTTAATTTTCAGCCACTAACTTAATATTGAAAGAGCTGTTTATTTATACATGGATAGAGTAGAATAAAGAAGAAAAATTGTGGCTTATAAAAAGATTATTTATGCACAAATAATAACCAGCAAGATTATGCATATGAAAAAAAGACGATTTCCATCATTAAACTAAAAAAATCAATTTATATAAAGAGTGTATTTGATTTTTACAAAATAAGTTTTTTTATGTTAAAGAGAAACAATATTTCATTCAATTTTTCTTCTAAAAATTAATTTATTTTTCTATAATAAAGAAATTGTTGTTTTTTTTTGCCTGAGATAAAATGTGAAATATGACACAAAAATATTTTAAAATCTTACCCAAATGCTAGAAGAGATGTTATAAATTTAACTTGAGTCTTTATTCATTATAATGCTTGAAATTTCTAAAATGTAATAATATCCCCAAGTGACTCAGGTGAAGGTAATGAAGTACTTAAATTTAACCTTTACCAGGGGCATGGATTTATTACTTTTTTTTTTTTTTTTGAGCTTAACAAACATTTCTGAACAATGATTTTTGTGTGTCTGTGAATTTATTCAATAAACTGAATATTATACAAACACGTGCACAATAATAAACACACATATGTAAGCAGATATTCATATATATGTCAAAAAAATTGGTTACACTATATATCATTTTGGACATTTGTCTAGAAAAATAATCCCTTGATTGTCTCTCATGTGGTCATGTGGCGTTTGAGCATTGGAATTGACAAAACTAAGCTATAGCCCATGGATTTTAGTTTTGGGGTCTACTACTCTTACTATTGGGCTAAACAACACAGTGTATGAATAACTCTGTAAATTATTACACATTTTTTGTGAGGCTTAAAATGTCATGTCTACTATCAAAAAAAAAAGTGCACATGTGAATATATGTGTCTGTAGTCAACTCAAATAATATTTTTTGGGTAAATATAAAATTTTGGGAATTTGATTTTAGTAATTTTCAAAACGTCACATGATCACTATTGCCTATGCTTACAAAGGCTGTATGGAGAGTTTTGCCTCTGTCCCAATTTTTACAATGGTGGTAAGAGTTAATATTTGCCATAATACAAATTATTCTTCATAGGTATGTGTTGTACATAATAATTTACATTATGCTACTTTTTCCAATGTAACAAATAATACAAATCAATTCAATTTACTATAATAAATTTTGCTACTATAAAATAAATTTAGATATGAGTGCTTGGAGATCTGAATTTAAAAAAATTTGAAAATAAATGATTGGGAAGCGATATATATGAACTAACTCAAGTGAGATTCTTATAATTTGTTAAGCATGCTTTCAATATCTTATAGTTATATCATAATCATAACAAGGCATCTATAGTATATATAAAGTTTTACTGCAAAGAGCCAATAGTAATTCCATGTTATTATTGAACTTGTTTGTGATATTTTATTGATTAGATTACTCAACCTGCCTTTAATTAAAGAACCAACAAAGATTTTGTCATACAATTCTTTTGCTTAATCAAGATGGCTTTAAGTATATTGTCACATACATATTTAGCCATAAATCACATACCTTTTTTTAATCATAATATTTTTAAATTACCTAAAAATACAGTGGAATGCATTCCATACTCAGTTGCAGATTGTAATAAAATTTTACATTTTATAAATTTATATTTTTGAATGTTATCAAAGTATTCAATGAGTCAAATACAAATATTGTAATATGAATCATTGCTTGTTTATATAGAATATTTGAGCACTGAATAGAATCAAATATCATGTGCGCCAAATATGCTGATGATTGTAAAAAGCTAATCTTACACCTTCCATATCCTTTTTATCTGCTTCATGTAAAAATAATCATTCAAGCACGAGTGCGTGTGCGGCGCAACTGTTACCAAAAGCTATTAATATAAAATAGATAACTAAAAATAATAAACTAGCTGAGCGCTTTCAAAGGATCTTGCCTTCATAATCATAAAAGTAAAAAAAAATTATTTGACTTAATTGTAAAAATAATCATGTAAGGTTAAAATTCTTATACAGTAATATCTGCAAATATAAACTGTTCTTTTTTATTTTTAAATTGATCAACTTCTGAGAAAATTTAACATTGCTTTAACATGGATCTCTAAAAATGAAAGAAAAAAGACAAACATTCTTTCACTTTTATTTCCTGAAATGATGAATACTATGTGCATACTTAGATATTGTGTACCATCTGCTGCATATCACTTTTACTCCTTATATTGGTATTTTTCTCTTTTTATTATTTGCTCTATTTATCAAACATGTTATTTATTTTTTATATTAGCAATTAGGCTTTTGTTTCTTTCTTTTAATATTCGCATATCCTATCCTATATATTCTACACAAAAACTTCATCTTTAAATATGAGCTCTCTTCATCTTAGTTTATATTTTCATTAAGAAGTAATGCTTCCATTGTTTTTTTTCTCAATATTTCAGCATTGTTAACTTAATTTTCCAACTTAATTTTTTTTAAATATTTTTCTTAAAGTGCACATTTCAAATGCCTCCAATTTTTTCTTTTTTAATTGCCATATGTCTGCTTTATGCAAAGCTGGACCCCAAAGCCATTTATCGAGATTTATTTTAAATGTTACTGTATTACATAATTACTTAACAGCTAATTAACATTGCAGCTGTCTCTTTTTAATATCTTTGTTTTTGTCATAAGTCATCATATAAATCGTGGCCTAAATATTTAAATACATTAAAACTGCTCTCTTATTCTACTAATACTCTTAAATTTTTTACCAGCTCCTTTTACAAGATTTTTTTTGAAATTTAGATGTAGTTATCTTTCTTCCAAACATTTTACAAATTCTATTAATCTGAGTTCAATTTCAGTGCTTTCATCAGAAAAAGTAATGTAGCAACTTTTTACGCAGCAATAAGTTTTGATGATCATGCTAAGCTTTAGTGTTTTAATTATGCACGGTTTGGTGTAGTGGGGGAATTTTGGAGTTCAAGATTCTAGAATTGTACCCTGACTCTGTCACCCAACCGAGCAATAAAGTTACACAAAAGACAGAGAGAGGCAGCACTCTTATACTAATTTCTATATCTATTTCTTCTGTAAGGATATTCTTTAATTAACGTTATAAAAATATTTTAATTTATATAAAATTAAATACTACCTATCAGTATACTAATAATTAATATTTAAATACAAGTATAGTATATACACTTAAGCTAGAACCCAAACTTTCTTGCTCGCTCAGTCATCCACTCCATCTTATACAACTAATACACATGTCCACATACATGTGAAAAAGATAAACGATCTCCAATATATGTATTTTATGCCGAACCAGTACTCATCAGTTGGTCCAGTTCATCATTCCCTCACACATATATATAATCAGTGGTCAATGTTATTAAGTGGAGAATATTGAAACCTGTCTATTAAAGTTTGCATATTTACTATCTTACTATATAGTGAGCACTGAATATATATGTGTGTGGGAGATGATAATTTGGACCAACTGATGAGTGGTAGTTTGGTATGAAATATGTATATTGGAGATCATTTATCTTTTTCACATGTATATGGTCATCGTTTATATAAGATGAAGTGGATGGTTAAAGGGAACTTGAAAGTCTAGATTCAAATCTTCTTTAATTATACTAATAATTATAAATAAAATAAAAAAATCATATAACATTAAAATACTAGGCTCCCCCCCCCCCAAAAAAAAAAAATTTTTTTTTTTACTAAAATTTTTCCACAACCATGATTTCATCTATTAACAGAAGTCTTTTTGAAGCGAAATTTAACAAGATAATAAATACATCTATTTTGTTATATATGTAGATGTGTTGTATCATTTTGTTCAATTTTACTTAAAAATGTTTAATAGTGCTTTGAATTCTCAGAAAAAAAATCTTCCTGAAATTGAAAAGTTTTTCGATAAAGATATGAGATCATAACTTTTTCCCTAAAATTGAAGTCTATTTCCTAATCCAATATAGTATCCTCAATTTTTCATTTAAATAATAATGAATCATTTTGTAACCTTTTGCAATAAATGAGTGAAATGCAATCCTACCTCATGTTATTTAGAAGTAACTTTGGATCTTAGCCTAACTTATTTTCCTTATTTAGTTAAGTAATATTTACTGAGGTTATAACCTCGATAATATGCGTATAAAATGCGATATTAGGGACCTCTACAGGTGTTTTAACCACAAGCTTATGCTATGGAAGAAAAGAGGGAAACCCCTTCTTTACTTCAACCTACTTTCTATTTAAATAGGTGAAGCTGAAGCGGTTAGATCTGTGAGTGTGAAGCTATTCAATACTTCACTGATTAAGTCCACATTTCTTATTACACATTAATACTCGTGAAATCTTTTGATTTACAATGAGTTAATGGAAAGATTTTATAGTTAGAAATCTATCACAGTAATTTAAAGTTGTAATTATAAATTTATTAAACACACATTGATTACGTAAGTAATATTTACTGAGGCTATAACCTCGATAATATGCGTATAAAATGCGATAGTAGGGACCTCTACAAGTGTTTAGTTAATGAAGTTAGATCAAAATTAATTTCTCAAAATAAAATTCTTGGAAAACTAGCTGGTAATACTAGGAGTTGTGATGCCAATATTTTAAGAACAAATTCTTTAACATTAGCATATTATGTTAGTAAATCTGTTTGGAAAAAAAGTATCTGTCCATATATTTCTGGATATTATGGGAAATATTACTGATATATTCAAATCCTTTACAGTAGTTTCCTGCTTTTTCACATATTTCTCTATCAAATATCAGAAGATAAGTTACTTTAGAGAAAATGTATAAAAAGTTGTTAAGATATTTAGACTTATCAATAACTCAAGATATAGTTTCATCACCTAAGATTAATTTCAAATCAAGATCCACCTTTCAGATTTTAAAACTAAATCTACAATCAAACAATTATGACATAAAAAATGGAATCGTTATAATGTTCCATAAGAAATTTATTTTTCCAGATTCACCAATAAAGCAAACTGGATTTGATTCTTTTAGATGTAATTGGAGTTTCATCAATAAATTTAAGGCAATTTGTGGCCATTCTGCCCATCTGCTTGTTAAATGGAATTTGTCATTCACTGATCTATGCAAATGAGAGCAAACACAAACTATGTATCTCATAGTTAATCTACGGCTAGAATAATATTTAAAGGATGTAATAAAGCCATTGGTGATTCTATATCTGGTTGGAATGTGTATAGGTTTCTTTAAATATTTTGTTAAATAAGTTGTCCAAAAAACATCCATTCACTAAATAAATAGTTTCTATTTAACATTTTATTTGTCAGTATGTAGCCTTGATTTTTATTAATAAAAAGCAACCAAACAGAAACTAAGCTTAAATAGACTGCTGCACAGTTAAAATGTTGGAGAAAATTATTTTTAAGTATTAAATATAGCCTCTAATTATGCATGTGTCTATTTAGTTAATCATGCTATCTTTTTTTTCAATATATTTTTATTATTAAAGTAATGAATAGTTAGATGAATTTATTGATTTACGATATGCAGTCACCATGTGTAATCAAACATAATCAATAGAAATTAGTATAATTATGACTAAAGTTATGTGTGATTTAATAATAACCATATTGCATAATAGTGGCAAGCATATGTTGTAATTAATGGTATATTATGTAAACATATCCATTGTCAATGTGAAAGCTATGATGAGGCTATGTAATGTATAGAAAAGTGTAGAGATATTTTGAAAAGCTTGGTAGCTGATTTTTTAGAAAAGATTGTGAAATACTCTATGTATAGAAAGAAAAAAATGGCCTGGATGATAATGAGATAATAAATTATGGAATATAAACATAATTATAACATTTCCAATGAATATTTCCTTTGCATTGGAAACTTTTTCAAAACCTTTGGTTGTGTAAAACAGCCGATTACATTTTGGGAGAAGTTATTTCTACATAATCTCAAATACTGAATGTTGCTCCAAAAGAAAAGTATTCTTTATGAACATTTTACTCATCAACAAAAGGTTTTACAAAATTAATCTTTCCTTATTTGAATACTAAAAGAAAACATTGGTAGAATTTAACTTAATACAAAGACATTCTTTTTTTACAAACAATAAATTGGCAGAATATTTAATCTCATTATTATTATTATTATTATTATTATTACTATTATTATTATTATCATCATCATCATCATCATCATAATCATCAGGCATCGGCTTATTAAAATTAATTCCGAATGATTACTAAACAGTATTTTTCCAGAAAGAGTTACTATATGTCTCTTTTTAGGTTGCTGAAAAACATATTCAGTATTCTGATAATGGACTCCATTTACTTCAGTGTTGATTATACTCTTTTTCTTAAACCATCAATCTTTTTCACATTATTTTTAGTAAATTAAATTGTCTCACAATATATCAAAATAGAACAATTCCAAGCTGATCATTTGAATTTAAATAAGAGTTCAGATTTGATCTGATTAGCATCTATGAAACCATTTACGAGATGATACAGTATTTAATGTTATTACAAGTTTAAAAAATGATAAAATATTAAATAGATGGAACATAATGGCAACCTATTATTAATAATGGTTAATTTTTACTATTTATTGCAATTTCTCATTACTCATTTAACTCAATCCATCTAGTCATTAAATAGATCCAGTCTCATAAGTGTTATATTCATGTGAAATTATTGCCTTTAATGAATGATTTTAAGAAGATTTTAAGAAACTAAGCTTTTATGTATTTTAAAATGGTAATTGCATATTTTTTAGTAACATGGTCTTTATTTGTTTTAACTTAAATCCAAACCCAATCCTGTAAGTTTGTATATAAAATGATTTTTAACACAGAGGCAAAATTCTCCATATAGTAATGATAACGTGATATTTGATGATTTTTATCAACTAATAAATTCTTTACGCATATGAATTTTTTTTACGTATTGTATATACCAGGAGTCCCCAACCCTATGCCTGCGGGCACCATGGCGCCCGCAGACCATTTTACAAATGCCCGTCACTATCTGAACACGATAAAAAATTATTTATCTGATACAAATAAATTTAATTTTTAAAATTTCTTATAAATTATTGTATTATATTGTAATCAAATGTTAAAATTTTATTTTTGAAATAAATATTTTTTTGTACATTGTGTATATTATTGACAATATCCAACTATAAATTTACATTGAAAAAATAATGGTACCCGCCACCTGGCCGGTATTATAGAATGTGCTCTTAAGTACAAAAAGGTTGGGGACCCCTAGTATATACAATTCAATTTAAAAGTATCTATTTGAAACAAAATTAAAATGTTTGAAATAATTCACTCTATTTATATACCAAAAGTATTTGTTTTGGCAATATTTTTTTGATGTCATGAAAATGAAAATAAAATTGACTGTAAATCTATTTGCATCATTTTTTTTTTTAACAATTAATGTATTGTAGTAACCATTATCATCTGAAGAAGTCAATTTCAATAAAACATAATTCTTTTTTGAATTATTATTTTTGCTGCCAGTATAAGAAATAAAACTATTTGAAACATTTCTATTTATAAATAATATGAAGAATAAACGATTACAAACAGTTCCGAATTTACATAAATTGTCAATCTCACATTTATTTATGATCATATTTATAAATACATTGAAAAAGCTATAAATGTTTGTTCATGTGATATATTAAACTGTATCTTCTTTTGATGATCATATTCACAAAGCACACTTATTTGAAGCAACATATTTTTAACTGTGTTTAAAATAATAGATTTATTCTAATTAACAATTTTATAATTAATGGAGTTTACTGCTGCTAATAAATGTAAGATATCATTTTTGTACCATTAAATTGCACCTAGTTTACTGTTAATTATTGAAACCAAGAAATCTTTTCTGTCTATTCTTTTTCATTTTCTTTAACTTAAATTGTTGTGAAACTTTGAACAATATAACAAAAACAAATGCAGTGGAGTTAATCAATATCTTGACTATATTTTCTTCTAAATCCACTAGTGGATGCCATAAATTAGCTGAAAATAGCTTAGTTTTTGTTTACAATATTTTGTTTACTGCAATGGCCAGTCCATATATAGTGTTTTTCAGCACAGATTTTTAAATATATATATATATTTCTCCAACAAAGCATAAAGATTATAATGTTTAAATCTTTTTCCTGCTGTGATGTACTGTAGCTTCTTTTTAAATGACATCAACAATCTCTAAGCAATTATACCAAGAGAAAGTTGTTAGCTACTTAATTTAACATTCCCCAGTCTAAGTTTTCCCATATTCTGCTCCATCCCATTTCCACAACATAATCTTTGTCAACTCTATAGCCTTTATATCTAAATCCCCCTTATCTTTTTCGAAACCTAGCATAAAAAACAATAATCTACTTTCTGTATAATCACTTTTTTCATATTTATTTTTCCATAACTTCATTATATGTGCCCTTTCTGTTTTCAAGAATTTACATTCAATTAACTAATGCCTAATATTTTCTATTTCTTTCTTACATAATTTACAAACTAAATCACCCATATTTTTTCATTTACATGTATATTTTCTTGTTGTTTTTTCAGCAACGCCCTCTATAAATAATTCACAGAGGGCATTGCTGAAAAAACAATAGTTGGGAAGGTGATTTGAACATTTTGTATTTTATTTTTCAGCTAGCAGTATGCACTGTGATATTTTCATATATATTTATATATGCAAACTAAGATTATTAAGAAAAAAAGGGTTTAAATTAAAATAATACAATTATGAAAAAAGAAATGAAATAACAGAAAAATATAATGTAAATTTAAAAACTACTGTGTTCTAACTTTTTCAAAACAAAAATAATAATAGAAATTATTGTATAATTTTTCTTCAATGGTGTTTTAATTTTCTACTGAATTTGTTTTTCTTTATTCATTATTTCATGAATGAATGATTTATTTTTTTTATTAATACTGTCAGCAGAATTTAGAATGGAATTTCTTTTCCTTGTAATAAAATTAATAATTTTCTTTTTAACATTTAATGGTCTCATCTAAAGATTACTCAAAAATTGCCCAAACTATAGAGTTATCTAAATTGCATTCAAAATACAATATGGCTGATGTTGTTTATGGGTAATTTTAAAGTAGCTGCCTATAAAAGATGAGGTCAATTTGAAAGTTATGGGGTTACTGGAGTGAATTATGGGAGTTGCTAACAAGTTATTACTAATAGATTTATATAATAGTAATTCACTGATCCAAAATTACTCTCTGTAAAGTAGTTTAGTGTTATGTGTTTAAACTCAGATTGAAAAGCTGCTATTTGTAAATGGTATTAGGATCTTTCAGGAGGCAAGACAATATGGCTGGAAGTGTTAAATATTATTATATAGAACAGTTATGGCATTCCTATAACCTTAACTAGTTGTTACTATCACATTGCAAATCCTTGTGGGCAGCAAATTTAAATAACTATTACTTAAATATATTTTTGTAAATAGCTTTAGTAAATGTTTAATTTTATGATCATTTTATCTCTATTGTTTAATAGCCAGAAAACATTATATTATAGCTGCACAACATTAATACACAAGGCCTACTATATTTTAGACATAGGCGAATTGCAAGGACCACTAAATTTATGGACCAGAGTAATTTCAAGTGAAATATAATTTTTTTTTAAAAATTGCTTTAGCTTATATTGCGATGGTGAAGGGTGTTAATATAGCTATATGAAAATGTAAAATTCTCATGAGACATTATGATATATGAAAATTGCGGTTTCTTATCAGAAATATATATAAAAATGTAAGATTCTCATTTTTTAAATTGATTTACAAAGTTAAATGTTTGGGGAGGGGATAAAAGAATTATTAGTGGATAGTGAGAGATGGGAGTAGCATAAAAGAGATTAATAGATAGTGAGACATCAGTTGCAGAAGTTTCATTATATATATATTTCTCCCTTTTTTTGTGTCAAAGCGTAGGTCGGGAAGTGAACCCCGGGAGAACTGCTTGTAAGGCAGCTGTACTAACCGCTCAGCCACCAATGCTTGACAATAGTTGTCCTTTTTTTCTACATCTAACTCAATGTATTATTTAGTTTTGAATGGTATAATAAAGATGTCAAGTTGCATTTATTAAATGAAGATATTTTTATTTCCTCCATTTTGTTTCAGTAGCAAGTAAAGAAGTAAAATAAATTTGCTGCTAATAAAAATTCTTTATTCTGGTTTTCACCCCCTAAATAAATTATTTTTTAACTCTGAATTGCACAATGTATTTAGAACGTTTTGCATACATGCATACATCAGATATTTTTTTATGTAAATTCAGATTTATATGTAACAATGATTTACATGAATGGAGAACTGCAAAAATGATTTCGATTCATATTATTCCTTTATTTTAAATGAAGAATAAACTAGTTCTAACATGATAATATATTTTTTAAAAAATGTTTTTGGCAATAGAAATGGTTTTAATGTATTAATAACTGCACTAGGCAATGAATTATATTTTAAATTCAAATTTATCTTTCACAATAGTAATAATTGTATGATTAATTGCTTGGGGAATCATGTGATATTTAGAATCAGAAATTATTGATTCAAGGAACTGTTAACTCTTGAGCCCATTACCCTATCAAGGTGATAAACTGCCTAAGATATTTTATATATATAGGAAAAACAAGGATTTAAAAAAGCTTATGCTAAATGTTCACTAATTTTAGCAGTTAATAAGCAACTCCTTTTTAAAAACAACTAATTAAACTCATTTTAGTGCATGTTGAATAAATTATAATGACAATTTATTGTAATTTATCCTATGAACTTTTAAATCTTTACTAAAGCCTTTTAATGTTGCCATTTAAAAAAGTTTGTTAAATGAATTTTAATCTGTGTTAAGACAATTATGACAATAATTTGCATAACTTAGGCAAATTTGAAAACATTTTAGTTTAAATGATGTAAAGCGGTATTTTTCTGCATACAGAAATGTTTCAAAAACACTTATTAGCTGAATGTAAATGTCATGCTAATTTATAGAAGATATTTTGAATTTATATGATATACATTCTCAAAATGAGTTTAAAAAGATGCATTATTATTAGATTAAAAAAATAAAGCAATATATATATATCTTACGATTTTCATAGTTCATCACGAATTCTGTAATCTATCTCTATATAAAAACTCTTTAAAGAGAGGTGGGCAATTGTTTTGGCTCAGGGGCCACAGAGGTTGGCGGAGGGCTGCATTGGGGGCCACTTTGTGGAAGCGAAGGTTGGCGGAGGGCTGCACCTTTTTTTTTCATGACACAATAAACACACTGCTTTATTCCCTGTATTACCAAAGAAATATTTGTTTGTCCATTCTTCATTAAACACTTGACATTCATTACCAATTTTACATTTTTTTCAGAGGGTTCATGGTTTCACTAAAGTTGGAAATGTATATATTTGCTAATGCAAAGATAAAATTGAAATTAATCAGATCAACTGGAAAAGCACTGCATATTGTATCTACACTGCACATGTGTATTGGTGTGGCCATCCTAATGGAAAATACGAGATGAATATTCGGTCGTGCAACGGGAAGGAAATCTCAGTTCAAGGCAGATTATTCTGATTGTCTTGGTGGGCCACATAAAAACTCTTAGTGGGTCACATAAAAACTCTTAGTGGGCCACTATTTGCCCATCCCTGCTTTAAAGGATTGAAAAGTAGTATGCAGTTTATAAATGAAGCATCAAGAACTCTCAACCATTGTTTTCAAGATACTGGAGAAAATCACTATTGATATGGAAAAAGAGTATTAATAAAAACCTATTGAAAATTATAGATTAAAACTACTTAAATTATTGAAAGACATTTAAAGTACAACACATATTTTATAATTCAAAATATTTTATATCTATTATTCACAAAAAATGTACAAATATATAAATAATGTAATATTCAAATCATCCTTTACATACTGACAGGTACTTCCAATTTTCTTCTCATCATTATCTAGTTCATACTTCTTTTGTAGCCCAAACACTATTTATCAGAGCAATTAATCTTTCAGATAGATCTATCTAGAAGAATAAATACCTCATAAATAATGTATTGTTAGCAAATGGTTATAATAAAAAGGTTACATATCGAGCCTTATTTCAAGCTAAAAATACCTTTAAAAAAAAGCAACTATTAGGATTTGTCATTTATATAAAAGAAACCACAGACAGTATTGGACATATTCTAAATGCTACAACACAACAACATACTCTCCTTATCAAAAAATTAGTAATTTTTTAACCAAGTCTCAAGATTCAAACCCTCTTGAGGCTCAAGAAATTTATGAGATTTCATCTGGCATTGTCAGTCTTCTTATGTGGGTATCAGCAATCATCACAACAGAACATGCTAATGAAGTGAAACAATATTCATCATCATCAGTGCTCTCAATCTATGCTATTGATTTCTGTAAGACCAAGATCCTATTCAGATATAAAAACCTATCTCATTGTAAGATCAGAAAAGCTATAGAGATACTAAAAAGAACAAATTGTATCAACAAATGCATGTAAACTTCCTTATATTTGTAAATTTTTTTACAAAATAAATTACTCTGAAGATTCTGAATTTTTTATTTGTTGTTTATTTATTTTTCAATTTGTTCAGTTTTATATACCTGTTTTTTCTAGTTGTGGAACTTTAACAGTTATTGTGAACATTGTTTACAGCACCTCTACAACTGTCTTTATAGACACTATTTACAGTGACTCTACAATTCCAGTTGAGAGCTTGTGTGATCAAGTCGAAACATTGAATATCTAATTAAAATCTTACATGCATGAACCTGCAAAATATGTCATATATATATATAATTTAATACAAAAAACAAACTTTTCCTGACTGTTAAAAAATCTCAAAATTTACCCCAATTTATAAATCAGGAAATAAATCTGATCCTTTAAATTTCAAATCCATTATCCTTCTCCCAGTATGTGAAAAGATAATTGAAAAAATCATTTATATCATAATCATACTCCAATTGAAAAATATCTTCCAATACTCTATACATGGATTTATTCCTGGATGCTCTATAGAAACAAATTTATTATGCATTATAGATATCATAGAACAAGAAATAGATCTTTAAAATTAACTTGATGTTATTTATTTTGATCTCTCTAAAGCTTTTGATAAAGTAGATCATAAAATCCTTTTGTTAAAATCAAGTACAATATGACTATCTATCAAGTTTCTAAAACTTTTTAATTTATTCCTTACTAGTAAAAACAACTATGGGCATGTTAATGAAGAAGTCTGAATTATGACTACTTATAAATATGAAATTCCACAAAGAAATATCCTTATTTCTATTCGTTTTTCCATTTATACATCTGACCTGAAATCTATGATAAGTGGAAAAAACATTCTATGTTATGTTGATGATATTAAATATTTTAAAAAATCAAAGATGTGAATGATCCTAAAATATTGTAGCACTGTGTTAAGGACTTTGGTAAGTGATGTGATGCACAAGTAAATGTAATGCAATATTTTATTCCAAGAAAACTGTTTAATGTTGCTCATTATATTAATGGTAGTGAAATCCCTAAGAGTAATGTGCAGAAAGATTTGGGCAGTATCTTTGCCAGTAATTTCCCTTTCAATAATCACATTCAAATAATAAATAAATCATACAAAATCATAGCTTTGCTTTTAAGATTAAATATTAAACTCAAATTAGAAACTTAAAAGCTACTTTTTAATACTCTGATAATACTAATTCTACATTTTGGATCTATCATATGGAATATGTAAAATCGTTCAAACATAAGCAATCTGCAAAAAATTCCAAAATAAATACTTTAGATAATGCATCCATAAATAAAAAGAACAACATGTATCATCAGAAGATATGACTTAAAATTTCATTCAGGATTCCAACTTTTAACTCTAGAAATCAAGATTTATTTCATATAAATACATTAAGAAGATCTACTTACTCATCCATTTATAGACTACAACTAGAATGTGACAATGATTCAAGGAGATAAATTTTTTATCTAAGTCAAAAGCAATTTAAAAATAAACTTAAAAACATATTATGCTGGGTGCACCAATATATATATATATGAAAAGAAAGTTACTGTTAACACTAACTGAAATAATTATAGAAAATATACAAACCATTATACAATTACAAAGATCCAGTAACGCCCTCTATAGATCTTTAAACAGAGGGCATTACTGGATCTTTGTAATTGTATAATGGTTTGTATATTTTATATATATCATTATACAATTGCTATAAATACATGTGGCCATTAGGATGCTATTTAGAAATAAATGAATTGAATTATTAATAATATTATGATGATTATAAATTCTATTTGTATATATGATAGATATTACCTAAAGTATTTTAAGGACCAGAATAGAAATCATATTTTTATTATAAGTATTTGGGACATTTTTTTTTTGGATTATATTAAATGTTGTATTATTAAATATCTTATTCAATTTGGTATAGTTAATATAGTATTGGTTTGTTTGAGCATGAGGGTTGTGGTAATGTAATTTACATATAATTAACTGCTGGGTTTATGCTATAAATGAATGATATCTAAAGTAAAAACTTGTCCAAAACGTTTTTCATACTTATTGCACTGCTTCTATTATTTTTTTTACAAACAAACTACACTTCCCATAATGCACAATGATTTTTTTATGTCTAAAGAGAACTGCTAATCAATCAAAAAGTCATATTTGGAATAAAAATATTGTAAAATGTGCATTATAAGTATTGTGATTTATTTATGAAAACATAAAAAACTTGTACAAAATATGTCTAGTGAAGAAGACAATTATTACTTCTTTTTTTCTGAAACTCTGATTAATATATTTATAAACTATATAATTTATTAACTCTTTCAAATCTAGACATTTTTTGTTGTTACATCTGGTGGAAGTTTTTGGAAATGCTTAATCTTTTATTTCTACATAAAGTCTTGATTTTTTAAAGTTAAAATTCAATGTTAATCTTGACTTTTTTAAATTTAATTTTACAAACAACATGTATTTTAAAAATAATATTTGAACTGTGCAAATATTGAAAAAATGAGTTGTAAAGAAGAGTAAGGGACTATCATACTATGATATAAAAGTAAACAATTTAAAAAAAATAAACAATCTGTTTTATTTTAACTTTTATCTAGTGCAAAGAAATGTATGTGAATTTATAATAAAACTATCAAATTCTGTTTTAAAATATGGTATTTGCTTTATAATTATTATAATATTTAAAAAGATTTTAATATGGGTCAATTCTAATAGGTAATGACATTGTACACACCAATTATTTTTGCTAATAACCCAGACATGTTTATCAACCTCTATTTCTAAAAATAAAACATAAATGAATAAAATCAAAGTATATATACATATTATTTCTATTTTAAATAATTATTAACCAATTAGTGTGTAAAAATAATCAGAAATATTTAATAAACAAGCAAATAAATTTTTTAATTCCAAAAATTTTACATGAAAATAAAACCTAAGTAAAGGAACATTTGAAGGTAAGATTTATTACAGTTAACAATAGATCAAATATTAGCTGATGGTTTTATAAATGCTGACCTATTTATATTTTTAAAATTATTATATAAATAAGAACAGGTTCATGAAAACTGCATTAAAAAACCTCTAAATCAATATCAATTATGAAAATGGTAAAACAGTGATCTAAAGCTGCAGAATTACTATACTATTTCTGAAATAAACAAGCCATGAAAAAATTAAAATGATCATAAATAAGTTAATGTTGTTGTTGCTTTCACTAGCATTGTATCTATTGAAGTGAAGACTTACCAGAATGTAGTAGATATTTTATTCCATGCCAAGCTTTTTTTTTTGAGTTCAAATCTGGGTAAAATTTGAATTTTTTTCTATTGATCTATGCTTATAATAGTTTTGCCTTCTAATGTCTTGGATAGTTTACTTAATAATAATACTTATTTCCAAATACTCATGCTTCTACTGAAATAGTTTCCCATTTGTTTTGTTTTTCAGACTCTACTCATATCTTTAAGCTCATGTCAAACATGCATGGAAATATTTTTCTGTCAGTCAATTCATAATTAATCTTATTTACCATTCAATTATTCGGTTTTAAATAGGTATTTAATTATTTTCACAAAAAAATTACAATAAGGATGGAAAAATATTAAATCTTTTACCATGTAGTGATTAAAAAGCCTGATGAATAATGTTTTTTTTTGTCATTCTTCTTTGGTTAGATATTAGAGAGGTTATTCACTTCCAAAGCTCTGTTTAAGGCCATGTTATCTCTCTCCTTTAATTATATTATAACTGACTTAGAGGAAAAAATTCTGCACAAATATAATTATAAACTTTTTATAAATCTTATTTGCTGAATTTTTCTATTATAATATTTGTCTGGGTTTATTTATCATTTTTTTATATACAAATTTACATAAGTAATAAGATATTTTTCAATTATGTACCATATTAAAAAAAAAATTACTCATTGGACTTTTGAAACCCTACATTCTTCTTTCAACTAATATATAATTTTTTAATTACGATTATATAATGATTGTAGGTCAATCCTTATAATCAAATATAAAAGATATATATAATGTTCTGTATAAACTGGATTTCAAGAGATTGTAAAAGACCCAGAAAGAGGCCACATGTGAGATGGGGGGATGAAATAAGAAAATGTGCAGGGGTGATGTGGAGAAGAGAAGCGAAAGATAGGAAAAGATGGATTGAACTTGCAGAGACCTTCATCCTGCAGTGGATTGATAATGGTTGATGATGATGATGATGATGATAAGTAAAGACCCTTAAATAGATTATTTGGCAATATATTGGACCAAATTTAACCATTAATTAAAATAGGTACATGTCTAGAACCTGCTTTAATGCATAAAATAAATAAATTTATTGGCTTCAACTTCTAAATTAAAAATATATAGTCCAATAATAAATTTACTGCGTCATATTTGTCTGACATCTTTTATCGATAATTTAATGGGAGGATGAAAATGCATATAATGGCCAGCAGCATGCTGTAATTATGTATTGCTTTTCATGAATTTATGGTGGGATATGAATGGAGGTAGAAGGCACAGCTTTATGCATGCAGGTGCAACTGAACTGCTCACTAAATCAACATACCTGAAAGAAACTGAATACTGATGATAAAAAACTTGACTTCTAATATTTGATAGTTTCTCGTACAAATGTTTTGTTGCTTGCATGAAAATTATATATATATATATTGTAATTTTTACATTTTATATTTTTATAATAACTATATTTTACGTTGAAAAGCTGTTTAACTTTTTCTTTAAACAAAGATATATTTTAAAATATGATATACATATATGATACTTTTTTTTTTCTACAGTATATTTAATCTTACTTATTTTTACATTGCTTTTTTTTCTTTTCTATTTTGGGTTTAAACGAGAATGTAAGTTATATCATGTCGTAACATTTGATTGTTTAATCGTATTTACTTAATTTTGAAAACATGAACATTTTCAATAAAGAAATAGTAATGTGATTTTATTTCATATTTATTAAATTATATTATTAAAATACAAATTTGTAAATTTCTTTAAATATAGTTGTAAGTTTAAATACTATTTATAGATATGGTATAAATAATAATGTTTTACAAACATCCCAATGGATGGAAAAAAAACAAGAGAGTTAGAACAAAAATTAAATCAATATTATCGTATTTTTTTAATAAAATTCCAAGAGAGCGGGAAATTATATTGATGGATCAAAGGTCAAGAATTCTAATATTTTTGTAAATGTGATAGTTTTTTTTCTTTCTAAGAGATATCTTGATAGTGTGACAAAAAGCTATTATTAAAACAGGCAAAACTATACGTATTGCCTGTTTTAATAATAATTATAAGCAAGCATAAGAAATAATGATCATGTGATGTTTATTGGCTTAAAAGGCTGTTATGTTAAATATATACCAAAATGCCTTATTTGGATCATAGAATCTTCAAAATATAAAGAATAATCACAAATAATACACAGACCATTAAATTTAACTACATTAATATAATTAATAAGAACAGAGAATAATTTTCATGCAAATTGCTACTTTATACAGAAACCAACAAAATGGCATTTTGTTGCATTTGTAAATTTATTTGCAAGCAAAAACATAACTTTCAAGAGATACAAATAATTGGGAAAACATTATGAAAATATCAGAACAATTAAAAGTCTATTGATTGTATTTCATTGATGATTGTATCCATATAAGCCAAGAGTTTATAATACAGCCTTAATCAAAGCACAAGGATCAGAATTACTAATATTATTGCCACTATTAAATATTCAGCATTTTACTCCTTGGACTTAGGTATCATAATTTAATATGCTTCAAAGTAAAGTTAGTGAATAATTTCTTACCTTTTTAATGATTATATCATATACAGCAAAAAATTTAGAACATATGATTATGAAATATATTCAAGAAATTAATACTAACATTTAAAACTGTTGAGTGTAGAGTACAACAATGTGGCTGCTAAAATAGTCTTTTAATTCTGATTAAATAACAATACCTTTCTGCGAAACTTATTCTTTCTGCAACTCACTCATTAAAATCATTTGGTAACACATCAGCAGAAAATTGTACAAAAATAACATTTTTTTTAAAAATATATATAATTCAGTAACTATGCTTTTTTATCTGCATCTACTCATTAATGGAATGTATTAGAAAACTGTATCAGAAAAAAATAAACTATATAACCTTTGTTAAGTACAACAGAATCTACATAAACTGATACAGTAATAGCTTTAAAAGAGAATTATGTTAATGTTAAAACATCATTAAATAAACTAATTGTAAATGGAATTGAAAAGATATTTGTTATGTAAAAGTAAGGTGGATAAATTTGAATATGTTTATTAATATGTATTTGAGGGAAAAAAAATACAATAAATGTTGATGTCTAATTGTTACAATCATTCACAGGTTCAATACCTATAGTGATATCATCATATAATAGCATAAGGAATCTTAAAAATATGTATGACAATTTCAAGGAATTTGAAAAAAAGTATTAGAAATATTATTACAATAATAATCAAAAAAGCAAGTCATATATAATGTGACATTATTTTTATAAGCTTGTATTTATAAGCATTTATTTTATATAGAGTATGTTTACAATTGTATACATTCAAATATCAGCTTTTTAAACTAATTGTGCATACACTTTGCGAGTGTTAATAATAAATGAATACTTTCTCATGCTTTACTTGCCAGTACTTCAGATTTGATCATATATAAGCATTTGAGTCGTAGGAATAGGGGATTTCTTTTATTCCTGCATACATACTATATCTTGTATTGGTGAGAAAGTATTTATTTATTATTAACACTCACAAAGCATATGCACAATTAGCTTAAAAGGCTGATATTTGAATGTAAGCTTGTATTTATAAAAATGTAATACAGAGAGTGTAGACATTATTTTTATAATGTTGTATTTTCAAAAATGTAATACAGAGAGTGTACCAATAGCTCAAACAAGCTCTTAATTGATAAGTGCGGTAAGAGAAAATATTTAAAATTTCTATCCAGAACATCCCTATCTCCAGACCCATTGGTTTCAAGCTTATGGCTCACCTCAGTGAAGAGCTAGAATATTCAGACACTAGATCTAAAATATCAACTCAAAACCCAGCACTTATTTCATATGTAATATTTAAGTAGAAACTCAAATTTTCGGACATGAAAATGTCTTTTACTCCATCTATCTATCTTAAATACCTTTATGGGACTGAATCAAATTCAGATCTATCATATATTAATAGCCTCAGCATAGTCAAAGTCTTAAAGGTAAAATTATAATAATCCAAAAACCAGTCATATATAATGTGACATTACTTGTATAGGCTTGTATTTACAAAAATGTAATACAGAGAGTGTACCAATAGCTCAAACATGCTCTTAATTGATAAGTGCAGTAAGATAAAATATTTAAAATTTCTATTTGGAACATTCCTATCTCCAGACCAATTGGTTTCAAGCTTATGGCTCACCTCAGTGAAGAGCTAGAATATTCAGACACTAGATCTAAAATATTTAAGTAAAAACTCTGAAGTTTTTGGACATAAAAATGTCTTTTAATCCAGCTATCTAACTGAAATAGCTATATGGGATGGAACCAAATTCAGATCTACCATATATTAATAGCCTCAACATAGCCAAAGCCTTAAAGATAAAATTATAATAATCAAAAAACAAATCCTATATAATGTGGCATTACTTTATAAGCTTCTATTTACAAAAATGTAGTACAGAGAACATACCAATAGCTCAAACAAGCTCTTAATTAATAAGTGCAGTAAGAGAAAATATTTAAAATCTCTATCCTGAACATTAAGGACAATAACAATGAGAAGAAATACAGTTAAAAGGGAGTGAAGTTTTTAATGATAGCATATTTTTAAACTAATGAATAATATTTTTGTATTGTAATTTTCACTACACCACTCTCATGCAGGGTCGAGATTGGTTTCTATTTATTTTTAACACCTTGTGGAAAACTGTAATCATAAACAGATGACCAAAGACATGAAAAAGATTTATGATCCCAAGATTAACTGTTTGTGATAGAATAGTTACTAATTTGTGTAGAAAGAGATGATACATATAAAAATATAAACAATACATTTAAATATACACCTGTGCATGTGATTGCACCAAAGATGTATTTGGGCATTGTAAAACTTATATTGAAGGGGGATTTACAGCCAAAATGTAAATGTTGAAGATAATGATGATGAAACCTTTTGATGTATTAAGTAATGCTCACATTGTTGTCACTGCTTCTGAAAAATAAATTTTATAATCAAAACCAAAATTATATCCACAATTCCTAATATCCAAAATAATTTTAAGATTGTTTTTAGTATTACCAATGAGCTATATGAAAGAGGGTGTTTATTTTCTGTGGAGAAGTAAAAAATTATTTTTGCACTACTTTTTCAGAATAAAAGTCTTAACATTCAAGCAATAAATATATATAAGAATATTCTAAAAATATCTTTTAAAAATAATATTAATAAGTTTATAGATGTCAAAAGGAAAAACAAAAGTTTTAAATTTCTTAACTTCAAACTAACAATATAAATTAACATAACTTCAAAAATCATGATTTTCAAAAAACAAACATTACTCTCATTATTATTTGTACAAGAAGGGACTCGAGTTTCACTAATATGCTTTGAGCCCAAGCTTTATACACAGCTATGACAATAAATATTAAATTTTAATACAAACAAGCTAACTCTTATTCTAAAGCCATCAATTATAACCTTGAGTTATTAATATACCCTAGATGGTCTGATGCTGTAATATCTTCATCCTCAGATTACTTCCAGGTTTGATCTTCTTCAGTGGGAATTACATCTATATATCTAGCAGTCACTTTTACTTCTTTGTAATGTTCAAACCTGAAATGCAAAACACCATAAGGGTTTGAACCCAAGTTAATTTACTTGCCTAATATATGGATCTGATACCAGGCCAACTTCTATTTATAATCTAGATATTTCAGTCTATACCAACACTATTTTTTTTTAACATTATGTTACTCTCTTCAAAGTAAATATGAATGTTACTATGAATGGGGGGTGGGTGTTTTATATGGTAAGGTTAAGATGAGGAGGGCACTGATAAAAACAAAAATCTAATATATGCGTAGCGTTTATATGTGTCTATATATAAACTATAAAAAATTAATACAATTTAATAATAAACAAAAATGCTTCATTCACATAAACAGTTACACGAAAATAAGGAAATCTTTTAATTAAAAATAACAACATAAATACCAGCAAGCAACCGCATTATTGTTATTTTATTCCTATCACAAATATGTATTAATTTTATGAATAAATGTTTGTTCTAAAGATATATATAACATAGTGCATTGTTATGTGCTGAATATCATATTAATGAAAAGGATTCGGGATATGCATGCTTTGATTTCTAAATGTCATGTTTTGCAAGACACCATTAGTTTAAAGTATTTTATCAGGAATTTTTTTTTTTTGCTAGCATATTTATTAGTTGTTTGTTTATTCATTCATATTTAATATTATAAAGCAAACAGCTTTATTTTTGAGGAAATTAGAAAATAGGTAAATAAAACTGCAGAGAATCAATAGCTGTTTGTTTTTTCATTCTTTGAATAAAGAGCACACTTTAAGTTTTGTTCTGCCAAATTATCTGATAGCTGTATTAGCATTTATATTTTAAATACTTCAAACAAAATCACAATGTTTTAAATTCATAAGTCATAAATACAGTCAATGCCAGCTTTTGGTAGCACACACTAATATATTACATCATCATCTTCATCATCATCATTATCAAACATTATCAGTCCACTGCAGGATGAAGGTCTCTCCAAGTTTAATCCATCTTCTCTGATCTTTAGCTTCTCTTCTCCACATCACCCCTGCACACTTTCTTATTTCATCCATCCATCTCACATGTGGTCTCTTTCTGGGTCTTTTACAATCTCTTGGAATCCAGTTTAAAATTTCAATTGTCCATCTATTATCATCTCTTCTAACAATATGTCCAGCCCAACTCCACTTCAATCTTTTAATTTTTTCAATGAGGTCAGTAACACCTGTTTGTTCTCTTACCCATACATTGTGTTTACGATCTCTTCTTGTTACTCCCAACATACATCTCTCCATACTTCTTTGAGTGGTCTGAAGTCTCTGAATTGATCTTCTATTAAGTGTCCAAGTCTCAGATCCATAAGTAAGAACTGGTAAAACACATTTGTTAAAAACCTTCCTTTTCAAACACATAGGCATATTTCCTTTTAGTATCAAGTTATGTCTACCAAAAGCACTCCAACCAAGTTTAATTCTATGATTAATTTCCTCCATTATGTTTCCATCTGTATTAATAATCTGACCAAGGTATTTGTAACTGTTAACTTCTTCTAATTCATCATAATCAATCTTTATTTTCATATTTTGAGCAAATCGATTAAACATTACTTTAGTCTTTTTAACATTTATCTTTAGTCCTACTTTCCTACTTTCATTTGATAATTCCTGCAACATTTCCTGCAGATCTGAAGCATTATTTGCAAAAACAACTACATCATCTGCGAAATCTAAATGACTTAAATAATCACCATTTACTTTCACTCCTTTAGTTTCCCATTTTCATCCACAAAATACTTCATGCAGCACTGCTGTAAAAAGTTTTGGAGATATGGAATCACCTTGTCTTACACCTTTCTCAATGTTGACTTTCCCAGTGTCATTATGTAATCTAATTGTTGCTGTTGCATTTTTATAAATATTCTTTAAAATATGACAATATCCTGGATCTATACCTTGATGATCTAATGCTTTAATCACTGAAGAAATGTTTATAGAATCAAATGCCTTTTCATAATCTACAAATCCTAAGCATAATGGCAACTCATATTCATTTGTCCTTTCTATAACTTCTCTCAATACCTGGATATGATCTACTGTACTAAAACCACTTTTAAATCTGGCTTGTTCTCTTGGTTGGTGGAAATCCAATGTTCTCTGTAGACGAGTAGTAATTATCTTGGTAAAAATTTTATATAAAACTGATAAAAGGCTGATAGGTCTGTAATTTCTAATATCTTCTTTATCACCTTTTTTAAATATTAATATTATTACTGCATTCTTCCAATCATCCGGTACATCTTTATCATTTAGACATTTGGTATATAACTTTGCTAAAAAAATTTCTATTTCTTCACCTGCTTCTTTTAATATATCAATTATAATTCCATCATTACCTGGAGCCTTTCCTTTCTTCATACATTTAATTGCATGTCTCACTTCTTCATTTAAAATTCTGGGCAATTTGGAAGATGTAATAGATATAGGAGGTACTTGTTCTTTATTACTATATAATTCTTGATAAAAATCTTCTACCAATTTCATGATGTCATCTCTCCTTTTAGTAATAATTCCATCTTTTTTTTTATTGCAGATATAAATTACCTACCAATACCAAAATGTTGTTTTAGATTCTTAAGACTTTTATTTTCTTCTACAGCTTTCCTTGCTAGTTCACAGTTATACTTTCTTATATCATTTTCAACTCTTTTCCACACCATTTTACAAAATTCAAGATATTCAATTCTTTTTAATGCATCATTTTTGTATATCTTCATATTCCTTCTTTTCTTCATAAATTCTCTAGTCTCAGTAGAAATTTTATTGGTCAATTGCTGTTTCTTTGTACCAGCTATCTTTGTTGCAGTTTTCAAAAGTGTATCAGTTATTTTCATATTAATTTCATTCAAATCTGAATCATGTTCAAAATCTACTAATACTTGAAACCGATTTGTAAGTTCTAATTTAAATTCATTAGAATGTTTCTGAAGATTAGGAATATCAACTGTAAATATTGTTTTTCTTAATAATTTTTGTCTCTCTAGTTTTACATTAACATGTATCTTACACATTACTAATCGATGATCACTTCCTGTGTTAAATTTATTAAGAACATTACAATCTTGAAATATGTATTTCCTGTTAGTCAAAATATAATCCAATTCTGCTGTACCTTCATTTGGATGCTTCCATGTCCATTTCCTTTTAACATTTTTCTCAAAAAAAGAATTCATAATATAAAGTTTTTCTTTTTCTGCAAACTCCACAAGTCTATGTTCTCTCTCATTTCTATTACCATAACCAAAATTACCCACAGCACTTTCATCTTTCATTTTTTTACCAATTCTAGCATTAAAGTCTCCCATAACAATTTTAAAATGGTGTTTACTCTGATCAAAAGCCTTTTGTACATCCATATAAAAATCTTCTACTACTTCATCACTATGAGAACTTGTTGGGGCATAAACCTGAATTATCTGCATTTGGTATCTGCTATTAAGTTGTATAACTAATCTTGCCACTCTGTCCGATACACCATCAATCTCCACAATATTGTTCTTCCACTTTTTATTTATAATGAATCCTACTCCACTTGTATTTCCAATATTTGTGCCTTTATAATAGAGTATATGTCCACGTTTTAAATCAATTGTCTCTTCACCTTTTCTTCTAACTTCACAAAGTCCAATAATGTCCCATTTAATACAAGACAATTATTCTTCTAATTTTTTCAATCTTCCTTCACTTGAAAGTGATCTGCAGTTGTAAGTACCTAAATAAAAAGTCGTCATCAAATGGCAGCCTGGGTCCGCAATCAGGGGATTCTTAGCACCCTCCGCCTTCGGCCACCAACCGCTGCCTTGGTTGGTGACTTTACAGCCTCCTGGGAATAAGGGCCATATATATTACATACATATGTTTAAATATAAATTATTATATATAACTTTTTTTTCCCCAATTATATCAATACATTTCTCATTTCAAATTTTATCATATTTCAAGTATCCAACAACATAAAAATTATGTTTATCCTCTATCACTATATATATATTTCATGAACAAATTTTGATCTTCAAATGAGTTAGATATATTAAAGACCTGGATCTTCAAACCTATGTTGATATAATAATATAATATAAATGCTCTGTATGGTTTGGTAGCAGAGTTAAAGTGGTAGATGCTGGTATTTAAGGTCCAAAGATTATGCCCAGATCTTATTATAAACTTTCAAACAATAAAACCATTCAGTTATTAGAAGTAGTCTGTTTGATTTTTAAAAGAAGTATTATTATTATATCTTCTCCTTTACTTTTTTTTTTTTTTTGCATTCCTTCATATATTCATATATATTACTTTTAAAAAATTTATATATAATAATTAACAGTGCATACATAAGTTTAGAATATAATGCAATTACTAAGAAATTTCATTATACAATAAAACCTATTAGTACACATATACATATACATTAGGCCTTAAAACCAATCATAGAAGTTTCCTTTTATTAAAATCTTTATGGGCATTCTTGGTATAACATCTGTTTCTGAATCTGTCTTTCAACAGCTGATCTATCATTGAACATTATACTATTTACATATATTATACTATTGTGAAATCGCTTTCAGCTCTTTTTTAAAAAAAAGATTAAACGTTAGTTACTATTTTTAAAAATTAAATTGTAATGGTAACAATGCATGCATATTTTTGTTTTAAGAAAATCAAAACAATAACAAAAGAAAGTAAAGCCATTTCGTAGCCCTAATAAAATGGTGTTAGTAAATCTGTATTCATTCACAAGTGGCTACTGCTTATGAAAAGATTATAAGGTCTCATTTAAAGAATAGTAACTGATAAATAGTCAAAATAAGAGTCATAGATCACATGACCCTATCTCTTAAGCTTGTAACTTATAAACAATGAGGATTGCCAATTCCTCTACAAGCTTTTTGATAAATGCTTAGCACGAAACCATGGTCAGAGGTTTGGGAAGGGGTTCCTGACAGAGATATTTTAAGTGCTGGCTCTGGCTAAGCATTTATCATAAAGCTTGTAGAGGAATTGGAAATCCTCATTGTTTATAGTAACTGATAGTTTCTTTACCTATAATTATTTTCAAAAGTTTTCCCTTTTCCTCCTTTAATATGATTTATATATACACTGAACATTATTTAATATTCACTATTTTCAACTTTTTATTTCATAAAAGGTGTTGCATATAGTGAAATGCATTTTAGTCTTCTGTAAAATATTTACAAGTAATAAGGCTTATATTTCTTAAAAAAAAGTTTTTGAAACTTTAAATTTGTATATATTTTGAAAGTAAAAACATTTTCACTGTTTTCGTTTGGTTTAATGCAATGGGTGTTACATTTTGTTTAGTCTGCTTTTCTATTTTAACTGTAGCATGATCATTATAATACGCTTTCTTATTACTATTTAACACTATTAGGCCAACTATTTTCTTTACTAACAGCATATATTTACTTGAAGATAATCCTCTTGCTGTATCCATGAGTTAGGGTTCAAATACAGTCAGGTTTAGTATTTTTTTAAAATAGATCCTTTCATAGCTAACTTAATATTGACTGGTATATAAATAAAGAAGAAAAAATAGTGGGTTTGAATCAAGGCAGGTTTTTTTTCTTTCAAATTATTGGCTTATAGCTTTTCTATTATTGGCTGTTATATAAATAAAGAACAAAAAGATAGTGAATTTAAGTAAATATTTAACTTCTACATTCTTTAAACTTAAATAGTAGTCCGTTTACATTCAACTAGTCTAGACTTTGAATCCTTTTGAATTATCTTAATCGCTCTGCTTTAACTTGTTACAAGATGAATTTAGACAGGAAATGATTTAACAGAATGCATCTGATAATTTAATTATGTATTTCTCTAGTACTATTGAACGTGAAGTTTGCAGCTAATTCAATCATTTAAATAAATGCATATATTTAAATGATTATCTGTTTAAATTTATTTTGCAACAATTCGATGATGATTAACCATAAAGACAATAAAAACATATCGAAAGCCTAAATTAATTAATCATAAGTTGTCAATTTAGTTATATGTAGGAGATGTTGAATAATTATTTTGTCTTAATTTACAAGCGCAGTTCGAAGGCTGATTACCTTCTGATTAGGATTATTTACATATTTTAACAATATTAACATGTGTGTGTATTCTTGACAAAAGGATAAAACAAGGATAAAAATAAGTACCCAAACTCTTACTATATGTATATCAGTTGCAAAATCTAATGCAAAATAGAATTCGACATTCTTTTATTGTGAAGGGGTTTGTTGGAAAAACTTTTGCTCTCCATTGAGCTGTTTAAAATATCAAGTTCTAATATAGGTGGCTGCAATATTTACAGGATATTTAACTTGTAATTATAGGCTGTCTTATTAAAGATAGATTTTTTAATGCATTAAATACTGACAATGATAAAATGTTAGATGCCATATGCAAAGTCCTTGGATCGATTTCCATTCTGGTATTTTTGGTACTCAAACTTCTTATGAATTCTTGAACAATAAAGCAATTCATTTATATTATTGTTTCGAAACCAATGAGGAGAAAATATGATTACAAAGTCACAATAAGCCTGTGTGTTTCAGTTATTACATAGTAGAGATGTCTGC
Organism: Epiperipatus broadwayi; assembly: GCA_028023455.1. NCBI lineage: Eukaryota > Metazoa > Onychophora > Udeonychophora > Euonychophora > Peripatidae > Epiperipatus > Epiperipatus broadwayi. The sequence continues at coordinate 198,733 of JAQFVV010012606.1, read as the reverse complement.
CCATCCCTTGTATTAAATGGATTATGTCCTGTGTATGAGGGGTCAGATTGACTTTAGGTCAACATGGTTGTGACAAGAATCTTGGCTTTAGGGTGGCCTTTGAGCGTTACACCATCAGATTTTCAATTGGATGGATGGTTGAAGAGTTGGAGTGTGGAGTAGATTGAAGCCTGTCCATTAAAGTACAAGGATTGGTTATCTTAATATATAACTGAGCACTTATAGCATATATGTGTAGAGATGGTAATCTGGACCAACTGATGATTGCTGGTTTAGCATGAAATATGTATATTGGTGATTATTTATCTTTTCAACATATATGTGTTCAAGTGTATCAGTGTTATGAGATAGTGTGGAGAGTGGTGGGTCATGTGAAAGTCTGTGCTCATATACCCTATATCAGAAATGCCCAACTCGTAGCTTGCGAGTCACATGTGGCTTGCGCAACCGTTTAATGTGGCTCGCATTGCACTCTTCAAGAAAAATTGATAAAATATTTTATGTTCCTTGACGCCACATGCACACACTAAAAAATAAACATTTTTACAATACAAACGATAACGATATGCAATGTCAGGTTTCACATTAAATAAAATAATTAAAATATACTTTTCCTGTAATTGTAATTTATATGTATGTTACCAAATTTTTAATAAATAAATATAAATCAAATGTATTAACATTTTTTTTCTTTTTAACATATTACCACCAGTTTTTTTTTAGTTTGTGAATTATGTTTATAAATGTAATATGAAAAATGCAATATATAATTGTGGCTCCCCAAATTTTTTTAAATTCTCAACTGGCTCGCGTCGAGTTGAAGGTTGGGCATCCCTGCCCTATATAATAACAAGGTAATTTTTTTAAAAAAATATTAATATTTTAGTTGCTAGGGCAGTACTTCTATTATTCTGATTAATTAAATGTGATAATTATAGAAATTAATAAACTTTTCCTAAACAAATTATAATTAAATTCTAGGCACTTGGAATGCTAAATTAAGAAAAGCTTCAGAGTAGACGTATCTTAAATTGAGCTAAGTGCTTTCAATATCTCGGTTATGATATCATATTTATGGCAATGAGTAGGTGACAGGAGAATGATGGGTATAAATAGGATGCAAATTTATATAAATGTATCCAAATGAATTAGATAGCCCAATTTTTAGAAAGGGGGATGCAGGATTCTTTTTTATTTATGGAGTTAGAGTTATTGGAGTTGTACTATGCTGCCTGTCCATTATTCATTACTATGAATATAATATCATAAGCAAGTTATTGAAAGTGTTTAGCTTGATTTAAGATACATATACCCTGAAACCTTTCTTATTTTAGTGTTCTGAGTACTTAGAATTTAATTAAATGTGACGAGTAATCTATATAGAAATAAATCTCATTGACTTTGATCAAAAATTCCAATTTAAAGTTAACTTACAAGAATATCTTACATGAACATGCATTATGAGATAAGAATTATTACTGAATGAAGACCATTTCAAGACATTCTAAAGAAGAACAATAATGATCGTTATCATTAGAATAATACAGCTATGAATAGAATACAATGGAGTGCTACAATTAAGCAAGTCTTTCAAAAAGTAAAGATATCTGCAAAAGTAGTTAAAACATAGTACCTACAAAGTATCAAAACTAATGGAATATCATGTGATATATTTGTGTATCATTGATTGTTTTCATATAGTTATTGTAAAACTCATCTTTAATGATTTATTTTTTATCTTTCTACTTTTGTTTTTTATTTTGTTTGATGGAATTAGAGGACCATATTAATTTAGGAGAGACTTTTAATGGTGCTATTTTAGTATGTGATCTCCACCATTTTGAATTTCAAAAATGTCATCTGATACGTCTAAGTGATAAAACAGTATGGATAAAAATATGCAGCCTTCTTTTATTACATGTGTTAATGCATGTTAGCTTTTTATATTTTTAAAATATTTTTTTTTATCATGCGATCTCAGATATATTTTGTAAAGTTTTGTTTAACCAGATTTCTAAATTATTTACATTTTGGCTTTTTTTTTAATGCGATCTCAGATCTATATAGGTAGCTTTTAATTGATATTATAGTCATGTGATCCGATTTCTAAATCTTTGTTGTTTTGGATTTTTTTTATTATGCAATCTCAGATCTATTTTGCAAAGTATTGCTGGCCAGATTTCTATGTGTGTTGCTTTTAATTGATATTATAGTCACATGACCCAAGTTGTAAATATTTTGTGTTTCGACTTTTTTTTAAAATTAGTCACATGAGCTGAGTTCTAAATGTTTTGCATTTTTGCATATTTTTTTTAACACTTAGATGTGTCAGATGATGTTTTTAGTCATTTTTGAAATTCAAAATGGCAGAGATCACATACTAAAATAGCACCCTTTTAATAATAATGATGAAGTTATACTTAGATAATTGTAATCACACTTCAGTTTTATCAAGATTTTTTGTATTTTGTTTTATTATTGTCTGGTACTACAACCTGAATAATTCTCCTTACAGATAAATTCTTTAAGTAATAAAGCAAAGACACACAATAAATGACTTGCTTTATTGATTATTATGATGATTAGGTAAATTATTATATTATGGATATTCTTGACATTTTCCATTCTGTTTTTGCTTGATGGTTCTTTTAAAATAAATAATCTAAATATCTATGCCCCCCCCCCACTTTTATAATTCTTCATTGCTGTTACAATCTGCACTCCCCACCCCCATATTTAGTTATGATTCAATGTTTTCAAAGTTCTCCCACTCCTGCTCTCTCTTTTTTAATTATTTTAATACATTTTTTAACGATTTCACTTTTAACCATAAAATAGCTATAGCTTATTCGCAGATTATAGTTTGTTTATTAATCTATTTTGAATCCAAATGTTTATGTCTTTCTTCATGCTAATGAGATCATTATTCAGTCTTGCTCAATATCTTTGCTAATGTAAAAGTATAATAGACTATTTCATCTTTTTAACTACATTTCTTCTGATACAGAAAATCATCTCAAGAAGAATGAAATTCTGATGTATGCCTTTTAATTGTAAAAATATTAACTCTTTTTTTGTATGTTTATTTGCTCTTTTTTGGGAATAAAGTTATATAATATATAAAAATTAATAATGTAATTTGATATTCAATATGTGATCCATGTTCCCGTGTTTACATGTAATAATTTAATTATATATACACCAGCCTATGTTAAGTCCTCATTTTTTAAAATTGGTTACTTTAATAATTTTTTAAAGATATAACTTAAATTAAATAAAGATTTTAATAGTATATAAATAAATATGAGAAATTGAAAAAAAAAATGTTTGGAGAAACCTGACCTGTTTGGTACACTTCAAAAATGTACCTGGCAAAGTATTAATAAAACTAAAAAATTAAAATTTTAAATATACCCACTATATTTGATACATGAAATTAACAGAATTATGGACAACTGCTTTGTAAAAAATTATGTTTTGTTAATAGCAAAATTATTGTGAATAGGTTTTTTTAATTGATTGTGAAGTTGAGATATGACTACCTTATGGATAAACATACATTCACCAATCAGACAACAAAAAAAATAGAAATTTTTTATATATAGACAATAAAGTAAATGATTATAAAATTTAATGCACTGATCTTTATTTGGGCAAAATAAAATACTTTGCAATATTTAATTTTTCATATATGTAGCCTTTAGTTTGAATAAAAGTTTTGTCACAATAAAACTTTATATAATTTTAAATATAACTAAAAGAATGAACAAACAGTAAAACCTATAAATTTATTTAAGGAAATAAAATAATAAAGTTTAAATTTCCATTAGTTATAAAAATGCAACATTTTCTGTAACATAAGTTTAAATCCATCTAAAAAGATCATATAGCTATAAAAATAAATATGTTTTATATTTATTAAATAATAACTTTCAAATGATTGAAAATTATATTGGCATAAAAAGAAATTATCTTTAACATCATTTCTCCTTAAAAATCAAATGCCCTATTTTATGCATTTTAAATTTCACAATTTAGCCTTTGAACTAAAAAGCTTTGTTGTTTTTTTGTTTATAACCCTCAGTTTCTAGTAATAAAAATAAAAACTAATATATAAAATATTTTTAATTTTTAAAAGTTCCAGTACAACTATTGGCATACAAATTATATCATGATTGGCTAATTCAATCATTAATGTTGCTCTGAGAATACTAAACAAAGATAAAAACTGAAAAAATATAGTATATGATTCAGAGAAATGATATACCATCTACACTAGGAGAGTAATACTCTTTATCAATTGCACTATGGTTTCAAATAACATTAATATTTTATATATATTTACTATTTCATACTTTTAAATAAAATAAATAAAATCTGTTTTATATGAAATAAGATTTTAGCTTATTCTGATTTGTGATAAGAGAAAGCTCTTTGTAATATTAAAAAAATGTACCATTGAAAAAAAAAGTTGATATTATTTGGCGTTGAACTAAAGTAACTATCTGTTTAATGCTCCAGTGATATTTTATAGCTATCATTGATGCAAATAAAATTGTTAAACGATGTTATTTATATTTTTAACAACTTACTTATCAAATATTCAAAGAAGTTTTCTTTAACTCTGATTATCATCTTTTAATATTTTTGTTAGCTTATATAATGAGATCTAGGTGAAATGGAGGGGTGAATATACATGCTATATTTAAAGTTGTAATTATAAATTTTATTAAACGCACATTATTAAATCAAGTAATATTTACTAAGGCTATACCTTAGGAATAAACGTCTGTAATGGGGGGGGGGGGGTAAAGAAAGAAATATTTATAGCATAAATTGCAATATATTCATTAAGCTTATCTTAAAGATAACAAAAGACTGGTGATAGAATTTGAATTTTTTTAAATTAAATATTATTAATAAGATTATCTTTTAATTTTTGTATTGCTATAGGGTTTTAGAAAGATAATTATGAGATATTATTTTAAATAGCACTGTTTTTATACTGTAATAGTGATATTAGTGATTAAGCCAATGCACATGCACTTTAAAGATAAATTATAAATGATTACTCTCACTTTTCCAGACACAAGATATATTTTTTTTTAGAAAAGATGGATTGAATCCACCCATCCTTTCGACCCAAACATTTATGTATGTGCAAATCTTAAGCATAAGATCTGCCCATACATAAATGTTTGGGACGAAAGGATAGGTGGATTCATTCCATATTTTCTAAATAACTATATCTTGTGTCTGGAAAAGTGAGAATATTCATTTATAATTTATCTTTAAAGTGCATGTGCATTGGCTTAATCGCTAATATCACTATTACAATGATAATTATGGGAAAATGGCTACATTTCATATTTTGATGATTATGAATTGGAAATTTTCCAACATTCTAATAATTTTAGGACAATTATCATAGCACAGCAAAAATGTACACAGGTATTTTATTTTATGCAATGCAATTATTTAAAAAAACCTTCAATTGTTAAAAAACATATCAAAGGATATTTATCTGTATACTATACAAATTATGTAATATATATATATATATATATATATTAATTCTCAAGTATGCTCAAAATATAGAGAAAAAATATTGCAGTTCTATGTATGTCCTCAAAATAAATGACAACAGAAATCAAAAGACTTAATCTTATAATCTTTAATCATCTTTTTATCTGTCATTATAATGTAAAAAATTATATAGAAAGACTACAATTTATATAAACTAATTTGTAGAAAGTTGAATGGTTAAAAAATTAGGCCAGTTGATCTGCTATAGTTTGGGAAATAGAGTGCAAAATATAAAAGTGAAAATTTTGCAAATTTTATTTTAAATATTTGTTTGCAAAATGTAAATCCACTAATATCCAATCATTTTTATATCAGTATTTATAGCTTAAACTATGAAATGTTATACAAAAAAATGCAACTTTCATTATTCTAATTACAACCATATATTTAATGCAAACTTGGTATCTAATCAATAGAAAATGATTTACCTATATTCTTTTTTAATTAAGCTTTGATACTTCAGATGTAATAGCTCAGGAACATTTATTTTTTTGCTGTTGCTGATATGATATTGGTGCTGCAATTGCTATGTCTTTATTTTTTGCAGCTATCTATAATGTTACTTTACCATATACAGTTTTTTTGTCATAGAAATCATTTTAAAAATTTTAGTTGAAAAAAATCTAAAGATGGCCGCATCATGCAGGTCTTTGGAAAATTAGAGTATATAATTTGCAAATGAAAATAAACCAGATCTACCCATTTTGATCTCAATAGAAGTGACAATTTCTGATTAGTGTATGGTTTGACCTTAGGACATTTTATCAAATGTACCATTTCAAAAAGAAAAATTACAATTTTCAGGAATTTTTTTCCATATTTAAGGTTGTTTATGCAATATTTTTAGAAGCAAATTTCTTGGATTTCACCATCAAAATAAACCTAGCTGCATTACCCACCAGTTGGTTTCTAACATACAAAAGAGGTTACTCCAGCATCGACCCACTATGTCAACTATGCATGAGAGAAAATTAAACAATAGACCATATAATACATAGATGCCCAAAACTTGGCAGCATCAGAGAACTGATATTTACCAGCTCCAAAATAAACTTCCAAACAATCACCTCAATCCGGCAATGCATTGCTACAAAAACTGTTGCATGGATACAGCTCTCCATATTCTACACGTTTGTGCTCTGGACAACACACTGCAAGCTTAGCTTAGAACACCCAACTCTTGATACTAAACAGGTCTACATCCATATGATCAACAAGATTATGCAAAGAGATGAGGCAATCGGACCATGCCGTATTGTAGAACTCCACATGAAAAACAGAAGTTAATTCCCAACTCACAACAAGATATCTCACTACTACCATGATCAACAAGATTAAACAAAGAGATGAGGCAATCGGACCATGTCGCATTGTAGAAGACACTTGGAATCTTCTGGACATCCCAGAACTTCACATGAAAAACAAAAGTTAATTCTCAACTCACAATGAGATAACTCACTACTACCCATACTCAAACAATTATGGAAACAAATTGATCAATAAACAAAGACTGAAAATGATCTGATTTGATGTGCTACCATTCCTCATATCCATGGAACAATGATCAAAGGAATTCCCATGGCTTCCATCTATAACAAAAACAAAATATGTATAATCATAGTATTTAGTAAATAAATGTTTATTGAAATGAATACTTATTTGAAATCAAAAACCTACATGACTACAATTAGATTTTATTTGAAAATATTTAACTGTAAAAAGACAAATCACAAAAAATTTGTTACAACTAATTTAATTCTTTTTTTAACAATGGCTAACCTAAATTTCTTTTGAAATTTAAAATTGGAGTTCAGATAATAAATGTTTTGTTCTACCAACTTTTTGAAGGGATAAAATTATATCCAATATGCAACACTTCATTCTATTTAGTAATTTATTTTCCTATTTTAAAAAAATTAAATATTAACTCTTAGAATATCTATCATTTGAAGGCTTATATTTGTAATAAATAATATAAAGATTATCAATATATAATATTAAAAAAGATTTAATTGTAAAAATAAAATATTGTAAATATTGATGAAGTTCTTGCAACGATCTTTCAGCTGAAAAGGAAGTAGTTAGATCCTCAAAAAGTTAAGCAATGTTCATTAATACCTTATATTGTATAAATTAAGATATAAAATTACATTTTAAATATGCTATTTAAATTACATTTAATATTGAGCTGGTCAATTTTTTAAATTAATTTTTTTAAGTAATATATACTAACAAATTACATCTTATACATTTTACTAATAAGCATGTAATTCCTATAAAAAAAAGTAATGTTAAATTTTATATAAAAGTTAAGATACTTTTGAGTTTTCAAGTAAATCAAGATGGCAGTCTGTATTTTTGATAAATCTACATATTTGAGGCCCTCAAAAATGTTTACAAAAAAATGCCTGCTAGGAAACATATTTAACAGGCAAAACTCTCCATACAGTAGTACTACCCTGTGCCAATAGAGTAATCAATGGATGCCAGAAGGCTTGATTACTCTGGTTGGCACAGGGTGGCACTACTGTATGGAAAAGTTTTGCCTGTTTAATAAGTTATGTGCTAGCATAAGAGATGGTGATCGTGTGATGCCTAGTGATTAAACATTTTATTTAATAATTACATTTTAATTTTTGTTACTGGCATATTAAAAAAAATCATTATGGAAAAATTAATTATAATATTTACAGTTTTTTTTTGGGGAGGGGGATTAATGTATTCTCAGAAAAATGTGGGAAAGTATAAATATAATATTTAAATTTTATTCACATTGGCAGAATATAATCATATCATAACCATTAACACAGACTTTTTGGAAGGCCAGCAGCCCATAACTTATCCACTGCATTATGTTCTGTGACAAGAAGGCCCCAAATGTGTATAATTATGAGAATTTACCAAAAAAAAAAAAAACTGCTAGCAAAAAGAAACACACTGAATTGAACCAAAGTATAACAATCCTAAATGTGTCTCATCACTACCCACATTATAATATAAGTAAAAAAAATTGAAATGAAGCTTCTTAATGAAATTTATCCAATTTATTTCTTATTTTAAATTTAACAATTGTTTTATATTTTGTTTTAATTTAACAATTAACATACCTTCATTAGAGTACAGGCCCTAGAAACTGTATATTTATCAAAAATATAGGATGCCATCTTGGTTAAAAACTCACAAGAATCAAAATAACCTTTTTAAAGCAAAAAGTTCAAAAATATTTTTAAACACTTTCTCTTTTTTACTGCTATAATAATTTGAATACAATAAAATCCATAAAATTCCCAATCCAAAAAGAATCAAGAACTAACTATTTTGAGATAATAGCATTCAGTTTGTAAGATTTATTAAACATGAAAAATGATTCAACATTACACATAAGTTTTAAAATTGAATACAAAACTTTTAGAAAATTAGTATTGGCTCATTATTGAGGTATATATAATATCTAGAAATTCCTTTAAAAAACTAAAGAATTGATTTCAAGGTGAAAAATTAATGTTATAAGAAAAACAAGGCTTCAAATGATAATTGCATTATTAAATTAGATAACACATAAAGAGAGATATGACTTTTTTTAAAAAAAGAGCAAAAGTTAAAAATTATGAATATTAATGCTAAGTTAAAATCTTCAAAGATTTTGATCTTGAAAGTTTATAGTCTTATTCATTTATAATTCTACAAAAAAATAGTGAATCATCATTTTCAAACATTATTGAACCACTGCAGGATGAGGGTTTCTCCACGTTCAATCTACCTTCAATATTTAGTTCCTCTTTTCCATATCACCCCAACACACTTCCTTATTTTATCCATCTATCTCACATGTGGTTTATTTCTAAGTCTTATACAATTTCTTGGAATCTAGTTTAAGATTTTAACTATCCATTTAGTATCTCTTCTAGTATTCGATAGCAATGCAAATGATTAATTATATTATTCTATTGACTAATTCCCCAATCAGCTGACATGTGATAAAGATAAATGATTTCCAATATACATATTTCATGCCACACCAGCACTCATCAGTTGGTCCAGAAAGTATTGGTTCAAATCCCCTTTAATTACATCTAAACTTCCTGTATATAAAGTATACTTGTATTTAAATATTACAGAAAAATATTTATTAAATCATAAATTTGTTTCAATTCATTTTCCCACATTATTTTGATCTATTTACTACATATTTTCTTTGTTTTGGTCAGGATAATTAATAACCTATAAAACTATGACAATTGCAAAACTCATTTTGTTTCCTTATGATGATTAAGCGTTTTTTTTTCTACCAAAACAAAACAATAAAGCTATCAATTTGTTATTTTAAAAAAGAAAATGTCAATTTTTTTATTGTTCCTTATAATCTTTTTTTATAGGATCACTCTTAAACATATAATTAATTTTATAAAAGATAATAAAATGTAAATGCAAACTACTGTTGATAAATAAAAATTAATTGACTAGATAAAAGAGAGGATTCTATGAGGTTCAAACATAAGAGTAACTGCTATGCTAGAACCTTAATAATTCTTGAGTCTTATTTAACTACTGCTACTAAACCAGATTTTCAATTGGATGGACGGTTGAATAGTTGGATTTGGCGTAGATTGAAGCCTGTCCATTAAAGTATGAGGATTGGTTATCTTAATATATATCTGAGCACTTAAAGCATATATGTGTAGAGATGGTAATCGGGACCAACTGATGATTGCTGGTTTAGCATGGAATACGGATATTGGTGATTATTTATCTTTTCAACATATATGTGTTCAAGTGTATCAGTGCTATGAGGTAGTGTGGAGAGTTGTGGGTCATGTGAAAGTCTGTGCTCATATATCCTATATATTACATATATAGACACAGGTATATAATTAGCCTGTGTGTTTGTTATTACATAGTAGAGATGTCTGCCCATCCCGTGTATATGTATTAAATGGATTATGTCCTGTACATGAGTAGTCAGATTGACCTTAGATCAACATGGGTGTGACAAGAATCTGGGCCTCAGGGTAGCCTTTGAGCTTTCCATCAGATTTTCAATTGGATGGACGGTTGAAGAGTTGGAGTGTGGAGTAGATTGAAGCCTGTCTATTAAAGTATGAGGATTGGCTATCTTAATATATATATATCTGAGCACTTATAGCATATATGTGTAGAGATGGTAATCTGGACCAATGATGATTGCTGGTTTAGCATGGATATTGATGATTATTCATCTTTTCAACATATATGTGTTCAAGTGTATCAGTGTTATGAGATAGTGTGGAGAGTGGTGGGTCATGTGAAAATCTGTGCTCATATATTTGGCAGGTTCAAACCTGCTTTTTTTCTGCGTATTAGCTTTTCAATTGCTGACCACTATTATGTTAACTAATAAATAATTAATTGTATAATAAATTGCTTAGGTGATCATTTGACATTGGAATGTGAAAATGGGAATCAAACATTTAACATTTTAATTAAATTACTCCAAGCTAAGGTGTTTGTTTTTTTTCAATAATTATTCAGCTGCATTCTAAGAGATTAAGCCCTTGAAAGAGACCACATGTGAGATGGATGGATGAAATAACAAAGTTTGATGGTGTGTTGTTGAAAAGTGAGGCTGTGGGTCAGATAATAATTGAAAATACTGATGGCAACCCGTCTGATAGTCAAACTTTTAGTTCTGGGTCCCCTCATTCTGACACTGACATAATTTACACAGGACAATATTACTATAATGAAATGATATGATTTTGTTTGGGTTTCAAGTTTAAGTGTGATGTAGATTATTTTTTATTCAACATTTAATATATATAAAAACTGACTTTATATTAATTTACTATTTATTATTATTAATCTATATGTAATCATTACCATATCGTTATTAGCGTAATTATTGGAGTATTATTATTCTTACAGAAGCTTTATTATTAGTTTTTTTCTTTTAGTATATTATTATTCACAAACTTGTTAAACAGAATTTTCTTTCTTCTTTTGTTAAACCTTTTAACAACAAAATTTCATTCAAATGTTTTGTTGTCTATTATTTGATCTAGAAGAAAAAACACTCTTCTCGACGCATTCAAGAGTTTATTTATTAAACAAACATTGGAAATATTTTGAAATCGTTTTTTTATTATTATTTCTTTTTAACAATGAAGTGAGCAAAATATATATAATAAAACATTTACTTTTCCAATTTTTATTAATATAAGTACTGTTCTAATCTTTGGATAAAATGCTTGAACAGTTTACGGAGGTATTTGTAAAAGGATAAAAGAATACTGGCAGTAAAAAAAACTTTATTAAAACAATGTTGTTGTTTTTTTTTAAAAAAACTTTTTCTTTGCAACAATGTTACACATAATATCGCCCTCATTAAAAAATAAAATCTCCGCATAAATTTTGCATAAATAATATTCTTGAAATAATGAAGAAAATCAGTTGCAACAACTATACAAAAAATGTATAGAAATATTTTGGATATAATAAAGTAAAGCATAAATAACCCATTCCAGAATAAAACATGGCACCTAAAATATTTGTAACAGTGAAGGAGAAGGTACTTTTCACCAAGCTTACCAGTTGCAAAGTTGTAAATGGTTGAGTGATTTCCCACCCTTGTTTTACTCTCTCATTAAAAGTTTATTCTCTGGATATACATTTACTGACCAAAATTAGGTGCTTAGTTCAATTAGCTAATGATCATTTCTCTGAAAAGATATCTAAAGGTATTAAAAAAATTTCAAATTTTCACTCAACAACATTATCACTTTCAACCAGCATCGACATACTGCAGAATGAAGATCTTTCTGAGTTTAGTCCATTTTTTCAGACCTCTAGCTTTTCTTCTCTTCATTATATTCACAACTTCCTTATTTTATCCACCATTTTGCATGTGGTTTCTTTCTACATTTTTTACAAGCTCTTGGAATCCAATCTAAGATTTCAACTGTTTCTATTGCCATTTATTTTAGTCTAGTCCAGCTCCAGTACTTATTTTTTTCAATGATGTTAGTAATACCTGTTTGTTCTCTCACTCATGTATTCCATTTCTGATATCTTCTTGTTATTTCTAACATACACCTCTGCATACTTTGTTGAGTGATCTGAAATCACTATCTTACTCTTCTGTTCAGTGTCCAAATTACAAAGCCATAACTCATTGGTAAAACACACTTATTAAAAACCTTTATTTCCAAATGCATAGGCATATTTCCTTCTAATATTAAATTATTTCTGCCAAAAAGACTTGATCTATTATTAATTTTATCCATTATATTTCATATGTACTTAGTATAGTAATATCAAAGTATATTTTTATAAATGTTCTGCATAATTTAATTAACCAATGATAAAGTGTAGAACTCTGAGAGCTCAAAATTCCTGGTTGAACTGTGATTCATCACTTCTAGTTGATCGATGGTCACATGATATGCTAAGTAAGTGATTATTAGACTTTCTTTTAATAATGAAGACTAAAATAAACAAATCCAACATATGTAACTGCCAATCACATCTTTATATAGAAATATTTTGATTTTCATAAAGTTAAATATTTTAAACTTTGCTAAAGTGATTGGCAATTGAACTATAAAGAAAAAACTGCTAGTAAATGCAGAAATATTTAATTGTTTCAATTCAAAAATTCATAATAGATAAGATATATTAACAGTTTTTGGATTTAGGTCTACTAATCTGTGTATATATATATAAAGGCCCTACACCAATCATTGCATTTCTTGTACACATTTTTTTTATCAATTACCATCTATATTGAATACATAAATGATTATAATCAGTCTTTATTAGATTAGAGATTATTACATCTCCTAAGCCTCAGGTGTAGAATTTAATTTTTATTAAAAGTCAAATTTTTATTTTTCCAGTGAGTGCAGTCATATTTTAAAACATTATCTTGATAAATTTACGGTTTACAAATATTCATAAATGGATATATTATAAAAAGTTCATATTAACTGTAAAGATCTATATGTAATAGCAGTTAAAGATGTAAGCAGATAATCATGGGCAAAGATGAATAGTCTCATTCATCATCATAATAAATCAACTATTAAGAAGTAATATTTACCGAGGCTGTAACCTTTGAGAATATGCGTGTAAAATGTGATAGTAGGGACCTCTACAAGTCTTTTAACCACAAGCTTACACTATGGAAGAAAAGAAGGGAACCCTTCTTTACTTCAACCTACTTTCTATTTAAATAGGTGAAGCTGAAGTGGTTAGATCTGAGAGCATGAAGCGATTCAATACTTCACTGATTAAGTCCACATTTCTTATTACACATTAATACTCGCAAAATCTTTCGATTCACAACGAGTCAATGGAAAGATTTTATAGTTAGAAATCTATTACAGTAATTTAAAATTGTAATTATAAATTTATTAAACACACATTGATTACGTAAGTAATATTTACCGAGGCTGTAACCTTCGAGAATATGTGTATAAAATGTAATAGTAGGGACCTCTACAGGTCTTTTTAAGAAGTGTAAAATTCTGGACAAAAAGTATGCCATTTTATAGACAATTCCAAAAGTAAACATTGGCAAAAATGATAAGTACATAAGAATTATTTCTGTTTTAAAAATTTTATATGTTTTATTTAAAATTTTTATATTTTTTCTTTTTTTTCACATATTTCTTCTGCATTATGTATATTAAGTTTAATATAAATAATAATAGTATGTTTCAATAACTGACATTTAGTTTTTAATCTTCTAATATTTTGCATATAACAACAGAAAATGTTACTTTTATTAATTAACTTCTTATTACTTTGTTGGGTGAAGATTTTTTATAAATTTTTTTATAAATGCAATAATCCATTATGCATTACTGATATTATCCTCATCTATCTAATCCTTTATTTATTCATTAACAATTAAATCTTTATTTAATTTCCCATAAAATGATGTCCAAAAATTTGAATTAATTATTTCGTTCATGTCATTTTCTTTCACAGAAATATAAAATTTATTTGCAAATATAAACTTATGACATACCACAGTTGTATCTAGCTTTTCTGTTATATAAAAAATCACATCTTTTGATGTAACTTCTGAATCTAATCTAATCAAAAAGAATATTTTATATTTTTGTTTAACAGCTTTTAATTGTGTGTCAGTAAGATTTCCTATTATAGCATTTTTGTTAGATTTAACTTTTCTAGATTTAACATTTGGAATTTATCATTAACTAAAAAAAAATTTAACATTTCTTTTGTTATGTGTGACTAACTCAAAACCTTCTAAATCAATGTCTTTTTTTAAAACGAAGGCCACTGCTGTTAATTTTAGTATTTTTAAAATATTCTGTTTTAAAATTTTTATTCTCTATAGTTAGACTCTGAGATAAAACTTCACTCCACTTGTTAACACCATTATTACAAATAATATTTCCCTTTTCAAAATTAGATTGTTAATAAGATAAATTTTCAGCAATTATTTTCTCTGGTTCCATAGAAGCAACACTTTTCTCAATTTTGCAAAGGCAAATTCTTCCCAATTTTTATCTTTTTAATCTCTTCACTTTTCAGACTTTCATTCACAAGTTCTGTTTCAGAAATGGGGGGAGGGGAAGCAAAATTTTTATCATTAATTACACAATATTCTTTGTCTACTTTAGAAATTTTAATTTTTTTAGAAACTAATGGTACATTATCTTCAGAAATTTCTTTGCTTGTTTTAAAATCACTATTTGTCAAAATAATAATTTTCAAATTTTGATTCTCACTAGTAAAATTATCAATCTTTTTAGATAAATTAGCTATAGTTGACAATAAACTAGAAATCTGCACCTATAAAGTTCTGCAATGATGATTACAAACACGACTATTTTCATTCCCGGAGAAAACACTGTCATTTAAAATTGTTTCATAACAAGAAATATTTCTTTCCTGAACAAAATCTTGACAATCATCATACACAAAATTATTGAAATCTTTATCCACTAATAAACTTAAATCTATAGCTTCTGGTTGCATACACTTTAAATGGGAAGATCTATTACAGTTTTTTCTACAAACAATTTTTAACTCATCAGCATTAATTTCAGTCAAACATTTTCCACAGACAGTCATTTCTATATCTGAATTTCTAGCAGTTATATTAGATGTTTGTAGATTCACATATTTATAAATAAGCTGGACATACAAAATTATCCTGGCCATTATCCATACTATTAGATATTAAATAATCAATATGAAATTTAAAAGAGCAATCCATTGAGCTTTTAACACTTTTTTGGCTTCCGTAAATTAAATCATTACGTAAAAGTCACAGTTTTTTATAAGGTCCCATAATTTTATAATTAGAGCAATCGAAATAAAATAAATTGAATCCAATGATAAATTATATGCCTACAAATAAAATTTTAAAAAAATATTTTATATTTTCTTCCAACAAAATAAATTTTAGATATAAAAAGCTTAATATATAATCCATGACTATCAAAATCATCTGGTGGTGGTGTTTGGAAGTTTATATGAAGTTTGAACACCTGAAGTGAGAGAGCTGAGCTGTGTATCCTGATCTTGAGGTCCACAGTCTGTCTCTCACACTCCACCAAAAACATCAGACTCTTACTTCTATTTGATTTATATATAATATTCCACAATTATTTATGAAAACATGCTATTTAGTAATATAGAATTTAAGATTGTTTAGAATAAAAATAATTACTATATTAATCATTAAATCAAATGACTTCATAGAATTGTATAAGTAATATACTTAAAGGAAAATTATTAGAAAGAAAATGGATAAATTCTTTCTGTGTATTAGCCAGAAAATATTGTATGGTAGAATAAATAAATTAACTGTGTACATTTGTCTGAAATTGAGAAATTTTCAAAAAGAAAATTACATGGAAATTGGAAATTACAAGTCTGGAAGAAGGACTAAAAAAAAGTAAAACTATAATAAAAGATATTATTTTACTGTGCACATTATTTTTACAATTATAGATATTTTTTTATAGAAATAATACTTGGTCATAATGAGCAATTTTATTAATTTAACATTTTATGAAAGTTGTTTTTTATTTCTTTAATCCTCTTCCCCTAAAAAATTATAAGAAGGATTTTAGCTAATTTAAATTTTTTATCTTTCTTAAGTAAAAGTTTTTTTATAAATAATAATTGGGCATACTGAATAATTTTTATTAATTAAAAATTATCTTTTGAAACATGTTTTTTATTCATTTATTTTTCCTCCAAAATTATATAAACATTTAATCTAATTTAATTTTTTTATCTCTTATGAGAAAGTTGTTTCCCAACTTTTATTTAATAGGAAGTAACAAATTAAAAGTTAATTAATTTAAAGAATAACATCAGCTGATTATTCATTTTATAAATATGAGTTATTATTTTTGATAAGAATGTATACAATTATAGTTTTCTTACATAATTATTAATTCTTTTTATACTATTTTATATATTTTATACTTTTTTTCTTCATACATTGTCTTGTTTCAGTAGAAAATTTATTGGCAAATTGCTGATTTTTTGTATAAGCTATTATTATTAATGTTTTTAGTAAAGTATCTTTTATTTTTATATTGATTACAATTATTAATATTTTGGAAAAAATAAACGTCTGAACACTGGCTAAATCTATTTGCAAAGCAGACTATGAGTGAATTGATGTTTATTCATCATCTGTACTTATATATGAATGATAGATTTAGATTGTGATAACTACAAAGTGAACATTGACTATCCAAAAATATTTTCATAGTCTTACTTGTATTGCTTGTAAGTCTATTTACAAAAAGATCAATTACATATTCATTTTAATAACTTTCTAAATTAATAACCCATTTTCACTTACATAATATTTGAATTATATAATATTTTAGAGAAATGATCCTCTGAACTCTGGTTTTAGTACACGTATTGCCTTGTAGTATCAAAATTAATCAATGAAGCCAATAAAAGTGATTCTATTTCCACCAGAAGCCCATGCTCTTGTATGGATGTAGATCTATACTGATTATGAAAATGAATATTCAATCTATGGATAATTTTTATAGTATCATTAAAATTTTCCCTAAGTCATATAAGAGCATAGACTGCTGAATGAATATATCATTTTTTATCTACTTTGAAGATTAAATTTGGTATTAAGAGATATTGTGATTAATATAGATGATGTTTGACAGATCATTATTCTAAAATATTACATATTTTTAGTACTGTATAACTTGAATATATGATGGTAATGGGATCATCAATTTGCAAAATTATTAAAATGAGTATTTGATTCTTCTGTCTTGTGAATATAACCTAGGACCAATCTGAATAAGATTATATAAATATCTCCATAAAGTGAATATTTACTCTCACAATTATTATAATCTAATTACACCATCCATATAAAAAGCATCAATTATGGATGAAAAATAGATCCATTTTCATCTGCTTTGTGGATTTACTCCAATACTAGAAGACTTACATTCAATATTGCTAGAACTTCGAAATTTGTTTTTCTAAAATATTACATATCATTATATGCTCTAGTTTCAAATAACAACTTTATTCACACCTTAAGAAGATACATATGGATATCATTTAACATCTTTCTTATTATATGTTACATGCTTACAATGTGCAGTGGCTCTACAATGAAAACAATAAATAAGAAAACTAATGGTAATAAAAAAAATACATAAAAATAAGCTACTTAGAAATTATTTGGGTCAATTAGTTGACCACAAATTCAGGGTTTTAACAATAAATAATAATTTAATAGAAAGGACTGGATTATATTAATGTGACAACTTTTAGACTCTGCATAGGAGTCATTATGTCCAGTTAGTTGTAAGTTTTCAAATAAACCAAAATGGCACCCCATATTTTTGATAAATATATAGTTTTAAGAATCTGTAATTTACTAAAGATGTGTTAGTTGTTAAATTAAAACAAAATTAACAAATCAATTGTTAAATTTTTAAAAAGTAATAAATTCTGATTAATTTTATTTAAAAACTTTCCAATTCAGTATGTTTCTTTTTGTTAGCAGTTTTTTTTTTTTTTGATAAATTTTCATAATGATAAAATTTGGGACCTTTCTATCACAGAATGTTTGCAGTGGACAATTTCCAAAAATATGGGATCCTGCCCTCATGAAAAATGTGCATTAATAATGGTCATTATATGATTTCACACCACTGACATAAATAAAGTGTAAATATTGTTCTTTTTTTTTCAGATTTCTGTTAATAACTTAATTCAAAAGAAAGAAAAGAAATTGTAAATATAGTAATTATGTTTTCCACAATGATTTCTTTTTAAAAAATAACAGTAACAAAAAATAAAATGTAATTATTAAATACAGTGTTTCCTAGAAGATATTTTTTGTAAACGTTTTTTGTGAGCCCTCAAAATTGTAGATTTATCAAAAAAATATGCTCTGCCATCTTGATTTACATGAAAATTCTGATAAATAACAAATGGAATTATTTCACTTTAAAGCAATAAATTAAAAACTTTTGTTGCAATTACTACTTGTTCAAAACTAAAAAGGTTTGTCTGATTAAGACTGAAGTTATGCAGAGTTAAAAAGTTTCAATTAGTTTTGCCTTTTAATATCTTTATTAAGTAGATGCATTTATTTAAAACAAGAATTAAAAATTGAATTTCTAACAATTACACTGTCAAATTTTAAAAATAGTTACAACAATATAAAAGTATGTTAAACAGGAAAAACTCTCCATACAGTAGTGCCACCCTGTGCTAACCAGAATAATCAACAGATGCCAGAAGGCCTGTGCATAAAATCCCTATCTAGTGCCTACTCATCCAATATCCCCAGACTAGTTTCTGGCTTGTGGCCTTTGTCAGAGAGGAACCTTGGATCTGAAAGCACTGCACCTAGATCTTAGGAAGGCCACAAGCCAAAAACTAGTCTGGGGATATTGGATGAGTAGGCACTAGATAAGGATTTTGTGCACAGGCCTTCTGGCATCCATTGATTACTCTGGTTGGCACAGGGTGGCACTACTGTATGGAGAGTTTTGCCTGTTTAATAACAGTTATGTGCTAGCATAAGAGATGGTATCATGTGATGTTTAGTGATATAAAAGTATGCTCAAATATGGAAACAAATATCAAATAATCCCCAAATTACAACATATAAATAATTTTATAACACAAATGCTTTATTTATATTATAAAATACTAAATAACCAAATATTATTAATACTTAATTTACATACCCCAATCTTTTTTTGTCTTACTTTCTTTTACTATTGCAATGATTTTAATAAAATTCACCAATAAGTATTTCACCAATTTCTTTTACAAATATGGCCCATTAATTTTATTATATTTTTAAAAAATCGTTTAACACACTTTTTTCTTTTAAAACTTTTTTAGGTACCTACGAATTTTGATACTTACATATTAGACCTGCAATGTAGAAGAGATGGTAGGTCTTTTTACATTTCTGATAAATGTGTAAACTTGTGATCATGTCAAATAAATCCTGCAATGTTAGCCAATCTCATATCAAAATGTGTAACAGTAAAATTGGCCTTCGTAAGGAAATGCGATTG
This sequence comes from Epiperipatus broadwayi, assembly GCA_028023455.1. Lineage (NCBI taxonomy): Eukaryota > Metazoa > Onychophora > Udeonychophora > Euonychophora > Peripatidae > Epiperipatus > Epiperipatus broadwayi. Next base: position 178,586 of record JAQFVV010012606.1, on the reverse strand, counting down.
GATTACTCGAGAATTTCATTTTTAATGGTGATCCACTTTATTTACAATTGGGCTCACAAATTAAGCTCTACAGAATGGGAAAAACTAGAGATTGGCTTAGCAGATAAAACCATAATTGATTGAAATAACTATGTGTGGGAAGTTCGTACCACTGCAGTGTTTTTTTTTTTTGTGATAATTTTACACTCTCAGTTATTGTCCAGATTTATTTCAATCGTATTTGTAGTTTTGATTCAATGATTTATTCCAACTGTTAGAAGACCCATAAAAGTGCTGAATTATGAAGTGCTGATTACAATCATTTTCATGTAAACCACAAATATAATAATGTGTTAAATAAGTGTGCATTTCAGGAAAAAATATACATTTTACTTTTAGTCTCTATTTTGGGCAAAAATTATCCACTTAAAATAAAGCAGAACTGGCAAATTGATTATTTCATCATGACAATTCCTGTTATATATTACATGATAAGTACTGTAAGTGTATATTTTATAGTTTTTTGTAATATTTTAGGGTATATTCTGACTGTTGGAGGATCTATAAAGGTGCTAAATTACTAACTGTTGATTATGATCATTTTCATGTGAACCATAAATACAATCGTGTGTTAAATAAGTGTGCATTTTGGGAAAGATAAATTTTTTACTTTTAGTCTCCATTTTTGTCCACTTAAAATTAAGTAGAACCGAAAAATTGATTGTTTCATTGTGTTAATATATAATAAGTCCTGTATGTCTATATTTTATAATTTTTTTGATAATATTTTAGACTATTTTTTTAATTTAGTGATTGTTTGTCCATATCTAAAGTACCATTTTGGCTTGTCATATTTTACATATTTTTGTATGGCAAATTAATATTTTTACTGTTGTTAAAAATGTACTTTTTAAGATCAAATATTTTGGTGAAATTCATATTTTTAGTATTGTTAGAAATTAATATTCTGCATGGTATTTTATATTTTTCTTGTCAAAGCTGTATTTTTAGTATTGTTAAAAATGCACAATCATATGTTAATAAGCACATGCACAATAGCTTGAAAGGCTGATTTTAAATGTATTACAATCATATGTTAAGTAAATGTCCATTTGGGGAGGAAATTTTTAGTTTAAGTTTCCATTTTGGACCAAAACAGTTGATTCACTTAAAATAAAGTAGAACAGACAAACTGATTGTTTCATTGCAACAATCCCTGTTATATATTACATAATAAGTACCATTTGTGTATATTTTAGCTTTTTTGATAATATTTTAAACTCCTTTTGTAATTTAGTGATTGTTTTGCCTGAATTTAAAGTAACTTTTGGGAATTGCATAATTGGTTTGTCATATTTTACATATTTTTGTTTGGCAAATCAATATTTTTACTGTTGTTAAAAATGTATTTTTTAATATCAATTTTTTTTGGTAAAATTCATATTTTTAGTATTGTTAGAAATTAATATTCCACATTATATTTTTAAATATTACATGGCAAGTACTGTATGGGTATATATTGTAACGGAATATAATATGCAGTCACATTATTTTAAAATTAAAATAAAAGATCATAAATAAAAATTGATTTATTAAAAAGAAAAAAACTTAACTTAAAAACTGAAATTTAAAAACTGTTTAACGTATATATAGATCGCATGATGGACAACTTTAAAAACTATTTTAGAAAATAAAAATATTTGAAAATAATTTTTTTTTTTTTAAAAAAAGTAAAGATATAAAGATTTGATATTTTTGGAAATAGAAATAATGTTGATTTCTATAATCTTAGAAAATGGAAATGATTGTTTTATTAATTAAATGATTGTTCAAAAGCAAGCTGGCCCTTGAGGCATTTAAAATAAATTAAATAGTCATATAAGAGAGTACAAAGAAATAAAATGACCAATGCAAACACCAGAAATGTCAGCATGGACTGTAATTGAAACACCAGAGGATTAGTGACGTCTTGCCAGTTGAATCCAAAGATTGGATAATAAGAGACTAATAAAAATATAAAAGCCAAATTATTATTATAATTGGGATCTGAGAGCTGACTATGAATATGTCATTATAACTAGCTATATTGCAGATTTTCACAATGTGGAAGTCTGCAATAAATTTAATTTTCCAGACAACCAGCTGAGACCTCCCTATGACAGTTAGGAACCAAAAAGAAATGGCAAGTAGCGGCTTCGTTTTTAAAAAGAAAGAACAAACAATCTACATAAGTGATCACGAAGATGGACCTCAAAATCTGCAGAATCCGTAAAGTATAAACTTTTACCAATTGAACTTTCTTTTAAATAATTACCATATAACGTCAATAAGTAATCAATCAAAAAAAAAGTAATATAAATAAATGTACTCTTATCTGACCAAGAATAGAACTCTTTTTTTTTTTTTTTTTTTTTTTTTTTTTTTTTTTTTTTTTTTTTTTTTTTTTTGGTATTAAAAAAACAACCCACAAAACAAAAAACCCAAAAAAGCGAAGAAAGGAAAGAATTGTATTTTTTTTTTTTTTTTTTTTTTTTTTTTTTTTATAAGATAAAAAAAAAGGAAAAAACACCCCCCCCCCCCCTTCCCCCCTTTAAAAAAAATTAAAAATAAATATTTTTTTTAATTGTTAGAGGCAGCCTCCCCTTCCCGCCCCTGAACACTTTCCCCTCAAACAAAAAAAAAAACGCCCGCTACACGCTGTTCCTTTGGTTGTGTTTTTATTCTACTTCATATTTTAAATAAATTAAAAAATAAAAAAAAGAGGAAGGGTGGGTTGGGTTAAATATTTAATTTAAAAAAATAAAATAATTGTTTAATTTATAAAGGAAAAAAAAAAATTTAAAACATCTTTACCCCAACATGCAAAAGAAAATATAATTTTAAAATCCCTCTGTGCAGTCTATTTAAAAAGTAATGTGAATTTAAATTTAAAAAAAATATTAATTGTTAAAAACTAAAAAAAAATTTTTCCCCAAATTTTAAAAGTGGGTAAAAAAAATCTATTTGTGTGTTAATTACTGGCAGGGGCTTCTTTTTTTTTTTTTTTTTAAAAATTAAAAAATTTTAAAAATCTAAAACTATTAAAACTTATAAAAATGTTTAAATCTCTGCTACTCGATGAGCTAGTAACATTGGACAAACGGTCAGAATAATATATATATAAAAAAAATTTTGAATCTTAACTTACATATCTGCCTACTATATAAATTTTTCTAGGTTCAAATGCCTAGATGGTGCCCATATGGCAGATATGTTGAAGGCTCTTTTCATTGACCATTAAAATATTTTAAGGTTTTTTGGTAACATTTTAGAGTATTTTTGTAATTTAGTAATTATTTTAGTATTAGATCTGCAACATGTATTAGACCTGCAGCACCTTTTCACATATGTATTCAGGCTGCTGATAACTTTGTAAATCTTGCTAAAATATAATGTACATATAGTCTGTTTTGATGAATTTATCATTTTAAGTTTGCACATTATTTTGGTCAGATCAAAAGATTAAAAAGTTATTAGTGAATTGATTTGAATGTGAAAAGGCGCTGCAGATCTAAAATGTGTTGCAGGCCTAATATGTAAGCACTCTTTTTTTTATTTTGTGAATTTTTTTATATTTCATTTTTCCCCCAATATGCATACAAATAAAGACAACCTTTGATGTTAAAGGAAGTTGCTTTTCCAAGTGAATGATGGGATAGATACTTTGTTTTGTATATATATGTCATATTGTTTAGTTGAATTTCACTTGAAAAGATCCTTTTGCTAATAGAGGAAATCATAGTTGTATAAGAATTTTAGTAAAATGTGTTTTTTGGGGGGCTAGTATAATGTTATATGAATTTCTGTTTTATTTTAAATATATATGTTCACAAAGAATCTACAAAAAATTTCCAAAACACTGTAAGTTAAAATATTTTTTCACATGAATTACAATTTCTTTTTTAATTTTCCTCTTTAAAAGCACACCTCTTCCTTATTTTCATATGTTTCTACATTCTTTTAATTTTTTTAAAAATTTAATTTACATTTTTATATAAAAAACATTCAATTATTGAAATTAGACTTTTATAACTTCATCAGATTCTTAACACTTTCTATTCAAAACTGGTTTTCTTATATATATATATATTGCAATTTTTTACATTTTGGTAGGCCTTCTATTATGCACTACAATGCATAAGAGTTAATCAAGCTATGAAAAAAAAATTCAGATCATTTACAAGTCTGGGTATCTCAAGAACATAGCTATATTTCCTGATTAACTCAACCTAATATTATTTACGATTTGAAATGCCGGCGGAATAATTTTTTATTTATTTAAACAAGGATGCCAGAATTTCTACAAGAATTCACTGATATCTATTGCATCACACATCATAAATTAAAGAAGAAAATAACTAAAAGATCAGGAATTATGATTTCCCATAACTTAAAATATTTTATTAATAACAAATTAAAATATTTAAACGGTAAATTATTAAAAAAACACTAATTCAGATAATTTTAAATTAAAACAGTTCTTATTACACTCTTCTTTGGTTTCTTGAATAATATAAAAAAATGGTGAATGTCTATATATGGATGTTAGAAGCTTCATATTTAAAGTTAATGTCTCTATCGGTATTATAATCTTATAGCTAATGTTAGTTGTGAACATCTTTTTTGGGTCCCAAATTAGGATATGAATAATCTTACTGGTAAATTTAGCAAATTTACATAGATTGTTGATTACCATGTATGATTTTTCATGAGAGGTAGAATGAGCTTGTAGCCATTGATTTTAAACTATTCTTGGTCTATCCTAAGGCTAGTCATAAAAGCTTTTTTTGGGGGGTTGATGTCTTCATGAATGGACAATTTCAGCAAAAGCTCTGGTCCACTCTTGCATAATGAATTATTTCAGCATAGAGTGGTTCTGGATCTTTTGTGATTCAGGACCCACCAAAAGTAAAACAGAAAAGATCTTGTTTGAAGTTTTTCTCTCTTTTTTATAGCTTTAGGTCAGTTTTTAGACTTCTGTTCATAAACTTTTCCTTTGTTTTATTAAAAATACAAGCCAATAATCTTGCACATTCTTTCTTATTTTTGATGTACAAAGTTTATTTTCTAATGAATTATTTCCACCATCTTTAATTAGCATTAGAAAATTTTTTTTGATTGCAATCTTTTATGTTTGGAATTTTTTCCTTTTTGTTTATCTGGATTAGTAATCTGCATATCTCTTTTATTCTTTCCATTTTTTACTTTTATTTTTAATTAAACAGATTAATCATAAAATAACTTTCATTGCACATTATATAAAAATAAATTATACTATAATGGTCATATTTGTACATTCATGCAACAAAATCCAGAGTTTGGCAAATTATCCCAAGGCTGATCTAGATGATGGGTTGAGACCTTGAATCAGATCACACCTCAGTTCCTTCTCCAATGCTCTGTGATTTACTACTCTATGAATGACAGATATGAGGTTACACACAGCTCTTTTAGTTCATGTGAGGCAATAGCAAAGAGTGGAAAATGAGACTCAGGGAATAATGACTAAATTAATAATACATCAACTAAACACACATACATAGGGTTGACTAGATAATGCATATATTAATACTTAACTAAAGTGAAATTAGATTTGGGGTAAGATTGGGGAATAAATTATTAATAACACATTAAACACTATTATAATTAAACATTTAATTATTAAAATATAATTTAAATAATACAAAATAGAAGTGTATTGGGATTTCACACTCACAGGGGTTGTACAATGATGAGCTGGGTTAAGTACAAAGTCTCATTTTTTATGCACGTTAAATCATTTTAAGTTTAATGTGTATTACAAATTATGATTAATTTTATCTATGGTTTATCATCATGCCTGGATTATGTTATGCCATTCCTAAAAGATTTGCCAAGAGTTAAATCTTACAAGAATGACAATGATAAAATATAACTAATTTTATTAATAATATATAATGAGCAATAAATGTGCTTCCTATGCAGATCGTTTCATATAAACTAGATCTAATGCTCAGATCAATGCTGAACTGATAATAATATGGTGAGACAAACTGGTGTTTTGCAGTATAGCTTTAGGGACTACAGTGCCACATAAACTAAATAAGGGTTACAGCGTGAATGGATTCAGTACCAAATACTTGGTTCCCGTGGACTGTATGACTTGCTATCACAAAATAAAAAGGACATATATATAGTTCAGGAGTTCAGAGCAGCTTAAAATACGGTTCTGGACCATTGTGTTCCAGTACTAAAAAAGAGCTGTCCAGACTAATACTAATGAGATGGCATTAAACCAGAAGCCCATTTTAATAAGAAAATATATATAGCAAGGCATATTACACATATGTGTTTTATAAGGACACATTTGTAACACTTTCTAAAATATCAAATATTAAAATAAATTGTGCTAAATCTATAGTTTCATTTCACAAAACTACTTTGCGCCAGTTAATATGCTTTCTAATATCATTTTTGCTATTAATTAACTAAACAGTTTATGAACATGCAAATCTTAATTATGGTAAGCTAAAACATAGTAGCTTAACTAAATATATTTATATAATAGATATCAAAATGGAGGTGTTTATGTTTGCTTAATAAGCAGCATAAATCTACTATGTGAGAGCTTCTAATCATCTCTCTAAATTATTAATATTAATAATCTCCATTTTGATGTATGGCTATCATAAATATCATTGCAATAAATGAATAATATAAAATAGAAAATAGGCATTGCCACAGATCAGAAATTAGATATGTATAATAACTGATTACAGTTATTATGCTTAGGAGAATATTATTAAATTATAAATATTCATTTAAGTAGGCAAGACTGCTACAATTATTATAATTAAATTAAAGTTACATTACATTTATATGATACAGTTTAAATTACAGAGTTCAATTTACTGAAGAATTTAAGTTTATAAGTTTATATACTTTCAATTAATATAGCTAGCTTTAGAAACTTTAAGATTACATTAAATTAAGATTTATTTTAAAGAGCTCTGCACGAAATTTTTTTACCAATGATCTTCTAGCTGAGGAGTCTTTCATGGCATTTGGCACTGGCATTCTTCACTGGGCTGCTTGTCTGATGTCTTTGTGGCAGGCTGTTGGTTTTGAACACCTCCATTCCAAAGGAAGCAGCAAAATTTAAGTCTTCTAGCTGTTCATTTCCATTGTTAAAATGGGCTTTAGCCCCTGACAGCAAAAACGTTTCCATAATTTAAGAGAGTGAACTTTTAGTGTTGAAAATTGAGGGTTTTTATATTAGCTTCTTGACTCCCCCCTGCAAAATCCATGAACTTGTTTACAGTTTAAAAGTTTTTAATCTTAAGTTTTAACATAGTTTTATTAAGTTTAGTGAAGACAAAAAGGAAGCCTAAGTTATTCATAAAATAGTACAGCTTGATTGTCTTTCTTTTGTCTTAAAATTTATTTTAAACTTATTTTAAAATCTGCTCTTGGTTCCCACACAAATTAACCCAGATGTGTGATGTGAAATTTTCCAAGAAACAGATGATCTTTTAAAACAGATTTAAGTTCTGTAAATCTTCTGCTATATATGTAATATTGTCACTTCTAGAATTGAAATTTATATGGAACAAAAATAAATTTGTACTCTAATTTTATAATAATTTAAAGATAAAATAATTCAAATAGCATTACAATGCTTTTAAAATCTATTACATTGTAATTTTGTTTGCATATATATAGCTCTCCTACTCATATAACAATGTTTACCCAACTTACTTTATTTATTAATTTAATTTATAATTGAGTATACGTCTTATAACTATATGCATACAGACATTAATATACCTAAGTGCATGCAAATATATAAATATACATACATATATGTAAATATACAATTAATATATATGTACTTGGAGGGGTTTAAACTGAGGATAAATACTACTATGAAACATAGTAGGTCAAATGGCATGTCAATACTGACTTTAAAAAAAATTAAATTGTGTCTTTTGAACGATCTTTAAATTTTACTTTTTTTTAAAGCTTTTTAAAATATTACCAAATCCCAAATATATTGGTACCATATATAAATAAATGGTTCAATATATATATACATTTTCCAACATCTTTATTTCACACAACAAAAATTAATTGAAAACTGGATTAAAACAGCATTTAATAAATAAAAACTTTAATATTTACCTACATATAAAATAATTTAAGCATTTAAATTTTGAAATAAAAATATTGGAAAAACGGAGATCTTTAAAAAAATGTATATGAATGAAAAAAGTTTTGATAGAAAGTATTAAAAGTTTGGTATAATTATAAAAGACTAATTATAACAAATGAAAGATATTTTATATAAAAATGCAAATTAAATAAAGAATTTGGAAGCATATAAAAGAAAAATTGTAATTTATCTGATACAATATTTTTTATTATCCCGTTTTGAAAATTCTTTTTAGATCTTTGCAAAGACATACTTTTGTATATATATTTATAGGAATATCTTTGACAATGACCATATAGTATGGTTAAAATGCTGAAGTAAAGTTGAAATTAAAAAAAGTGGTTCCTAAAAATAAAATAAAATAATTTTAAAAAGAAAAAAATGTGTTAAATATTTTTTTAAAGTATATTACTATATTGGATATATATAAATAAATACACCAAATTTTTTTTTTTAAAACTTGTTTTTTATATCACTATTATAAAAATAAAACTACACACCTTTGTTTCAACTATTTTATAATGTAGTCTTTTTCAATGGACACTAAAAAATACAAATACAAATATATAATAATAAATATAAATATCATATATTTCAAACAAATTCAAAAACATTAAAAAATACAAAAATTATTTTTACCTCAATATCTTTTCTATTGCAAACAATCTAATAAAATTATCATTTTTTTTTACATTTACATAGCTGTACAAAAATACCCTAAAACATTTAATTAACAAATTTGTTTTCTTTTTGTTTTCTATTAACATTCTATTTAATTCAGGTTTAACTTCATTAATGTAAATTTCTTCTTTTATTATTCTTTCATGGTATGATTTTATACATTCTAAAGGTTTTATTTCAAAATCTTTATGTTTAAATATGAATAATTGAAACATAAGGATTTTGGATTTGTTTGGAATTTGTGATATTTATATTTATTATTATATATTTGTATCGTTATTTTTTAGTGTTTCTTGAAAAAGACTACATTATAAAATAGTCAAAACAGAGTGTAGTTTTATTTTTATAATAGTCATATAAAAAACAAGTTTTAAAAAGAAGCTTAGTGTATTAATTTGCATATATATGGAATATTATGGGCTATTTTTAAAAACAAACAAACTGTGTAGATGATATTGTTATATTGCTTTTAAAAATTATAAAAGCTTTAACATATGTAAGCTGCTTTGAAACTTATTTAGTAATGAATATATAATTTAAATGGAATCTTTTGATTGCAGCCTTCGAAATGAAAACAAATTATATATTTTTTATAGTTCATGTAAGATTATACAATATAATAAAAAACATGATTTATCTAAAGTTAATGTATTACTTATTTTTATTTTTTATTTTATAAATTCTATTTTTTTTAATCCTGTCTAAAAATCTTTTTTTTTATATTTTATCTGCAATGGAATTTATAAGTATCTATTCACTAATACATGTTAAAATTATGTAAGAGTTTGTGCTATTTAATGTATCTATCTGATCATTAAACTCAAAGATATTTTACTTTCCAACATTATGAACATTTATTAATATTTTTTCTTTTCATTTAGAATGAATTAAGAATCTCTTGAGATAACTTTTGCTTTGTTTTTATTTTATTTTTATTTCGCAAGCTTTTTTTAACATTGTTTTTTTTATTATTATTTATGAATAATGAATCTGTTTAAGTTCGAAATTCTATTAATTAAGTTCTTTATTCCAGTTTCATTCATATTTTGAATTGTTGTTTTTTTTAATTAGAGTCAAAGTTTAATTAAGTCAGACAAAATCATTAATTAATCTAACATTTAATGTTGATAAATGTCTTTTTTTAAAAAAGAAAAACTTGCTTAATTTAAATTTAAAAAAAAAAATGTTTGAAAAATGATTGTTTTATGAAGGGGTTAATTAAAAAAAATTGTTTTTTTTTTTAAACTTAAAAAAACGGAAATGGTGAGCATTTTAATTTAAGACTACTCTAGATAACTATTTATTGTAATTAATTTATCAGATCGGCATTATTAACTGCTTATGAGAGATAAATGAAGAGGTCTAAATAAATGACATAGTAGAAGAGGAATGATAACATTTGGTCAATCCAATTATATCACAATTTTTATTTAACCAATTTTTTTTACCTTTATTGATTAAAGGAGGTTGCGATAACAACAGATTGAGATTGTTGATCGTTAATGATATTAGTATGGTTTTAGTATTGACGGCTTTCTTGTATTTATATATACTATGGATGATTTGTCAGATCCACATTAACTTAATATGTAAGGTGAGATAAGATGTCTATGGAAAAATGCTGGGGTGACATTTCACTTATACCCCCTTTTACTTATGTTAACCCAATTCAGTTAATCATTTCCATATATTTTTCTCTTTCTATATATATAAAACTATAAATTAAGGCAAAACTCTCCATACAGTAGTGCCATACTGTGCTAAACAGAGTAATCAATGGATGCCAGAAGGCTTGTGCATAAAATCCCTATCTAGTGCCTACTCATCCAATATCCCCAGACTAGTTTCTGGCTTGTGGCTATCATCAGTGAGGAGCCTTAGATTTGAGAGCACTGCACCTAGATCATAGGATCTAATGCAACCCTCTAGCAGCCACCTTTTAACTCTTACTTTACTACAAAACTATGAGAATGAAATTTAAAAACAAAAATATTTTCAATCTAAGCTCAATAGCTTATATAGTCATATGGGTCTGAACTCAATTCAGCACCCATACATTTTGGTGTCTTTGGCTCTTAAACAACCATAGCCACCACTACCCTATTAGGCAGGATTGATGTTTAGTGGTTTAACTATAAATTAGTCATCAAATAAACTTTATAATTACCCTGTGTTGTTTGGCACAATAATATAGTGTAAACCTTAGGGAGGTAAGATCCTGTGTTGATTCTGGTACTACTGGTGTTCAAACTTCTTAAGAATTCCTGACCGTTTGATTTTTTTAACACTTTAAATTAATCAGCCAATAGACTTCTATATAAAAACGCCTAATAATTCTGACACCCCATCAAAAATTGCTAACAATCAAGAACATCGGGATAATTGTTTCAAAACTTAACAACATCTTTAAATCAAATCTTTCAGAGACATCTTGCAACACCCCAATGTAATGCGCAATATATAACATTTATAACAAATGTTAGATTAATTAGATAATAAAACACAAACTATTTTTAACATAATCTTTTTAATATTAAGCTTTTTAATGCTGCATTGAATTTGCTTAAGACAGAGCTATAATTACAAATTATTATCTTAAACATTAATTAATAATCTACTATATAATCAACCATACATGCTAATACAATAAGTTATTCTTTCTTTATAATTCAATAATGGGATGGTACACTATGCCGAAAAAAGATTATAAATTTATTCTTTAAAAATTTATAGTTTGACATTGCTTTTGACCAGGTCAGTCATATATATAGAGTTAATATGGATATATATAAATTATGCAAGTTTGAAGCAGACAAAAGAGACAACATCAAAAACTATATAAAAGACCTAGTCAATTTAAAATATGATCATAATATATTAAATAAAGCTCTTAAATTTTTTTATTTCTCTTTAAATACTGGGCACATAAATACCAACAACATTAATGCATGGATTAGTCTTCCTTTTATATCAGGTACCCATATGACTATATAAGCTAATGGACTTGGATTGAAAATATTAAGGTGGTTGCTGGAGAGTTGCATTAGATCCTAAGATCTAGATGCAGTGCTCTCAGATCCAAGGCTCCTCACTGACAAAGGTCATAAGCCAAAAACTAGTATGGGGATATTGGATGAGTAGGCACTAGATGGGAATTTTATGCACAAGCCTTCTGGCATCCATTGATTACTCTAGCTTGCTGTGTATGGCAATATATATAGTGAGTTTTGCCTGTTTAATATCAGGTACATCTAAAAGATAAAAACAATCAACTCAAATGTATTCAAAATTAGTTTTAGAATATCCCTTAATCCCAATCAAATGTTGAATAACACCAACTTCCAGCTCAAGTTTTGCAAATAATTTATGATATTAAATGCAATGAATTAAACTACAAAGCAATTTATTATGGTAAGTCTTATGGCAGCAGCACTACAAGTTTAGCTCAGCACAAATATAAATACAAACAAGCTAAAACAGACCCCAACATCAACTTTATATTTTTAAAACATGAATTGAAATTGGGCCACAATTTTGATCCATTTAATATTAAGGTCATTTGCACTGAGCATATTGATTGAAAAAGAAAATATAAAGAGGTGTGATTTATTGCAAATAATATCAACTCAAGAAATAAAAGACTCATTCATTGCATTATCATGTAAATAGTGTATTTAAATTTACAAACTTATTTATAAATTCTATTTTCTATACATCCATATTAATCCTATGAATATATGACTGACCTAGTTGAAAGCAGCACTAAGCTATAAATCTTTAAAGAATAAATTTACAATTTTTTCAGCACAGTGTATGATCACTATTTATTGAATCGTATATGCTAATGCTAAGTTGGCCACTATATTAATACATTATTTAACAAACAAACTTTATAATTAATTCATTAATACTTAACATTCAATTTATTTCTGTTGAAGGCTGTGGCTCCTGATATAATAGTAATGCATTTGATTGTCATGCCTATGACCTGAGTTCAAATTCAAACTGAATAAAATTTTTGAAACAAGCTTGAGATCTTTATTTCAGGTATCCAGCATGTAGTCAATCTAGACAATCATTCATTAGCAATTAATAAATGGCTATTTAATTATTTTAAGCTAAAGCTTGAAACAAAAAAGAAAAAGAAAAACACTCCAATCTCACTACTGTCAATGACCAAATCTAGTAAGAATTGCTCATCACAAATTGTTCTTTCTGAGGGGCTATGGGAGCAACTTTTGCTTAAATGGGTCATTTATATGAAAGATTCCTATCTTTTAAGTGCAAGACAGATTATAATGATCAATTTTACTGATGAGCTTTGCCTATATAACAATCATAAATTTAAAAAATCAGAGCTGTTTCTTACATATTTTTATGAATAACATATCTCACCTTACCTTCAAATAATGGACTGGTCCAGATTCCTTCTTATATAGATTGAATTGAGTATTCACCATCATGAACTTATGCATTTACAGATAGATAATGCCTAGGCAATGACAAGAATAGGCAATAGACAATGATGCTCACTGAATCCAAATGTTTTCATTAAGGTTAAGAATAATCAGTCTTTTTGAAGGAAGGGTCGAAGAAATACTATCACAAGCTGAAAGACAGAATTCACATTCTCCATCCATGTTCTGCAGAGAACTACTGTTAAGCCTAAAAGACAGTATACCCATTCTCCAGACATTAACAGTTTAACTAGATAGTTAATGCAGCAAGGCAAGTTCACCTCAGGACTGCAAGCTGCTAGAACCAGATGAGTACATTCCGAAGAGCCAGAAAGGCAATTTGAAATATAAGAAACAAAATGCATGTATAAACAATGTGAGAGGTAGTGACTCTGCTTTTAAACACAGAATACTTATTCATGTTATGCCAGTAACACTGAATCTGGACTCCAGATCTGCAAGGTCTATTGTGTCAAAAAGACTTGGGCTATCATTAACAAAAATAATAAATATCAGATGCATCCTAGCAACAAAATAATCAGTGAATACAAAATCAATATAGTTGCACTTTTGGGTCAGGCAAGAATGAAAGTTACAATGACCAATAAAACTAGATATCTGTCTCTTGTTGTATCTGGTGCTAAGCAGAACAATTTATTAGGACATGACTGGGTTATTCACTTAGTTTTTACAGTGAAAATGAACCAGCTCACAACAATAAATTTAAACAGGCTCTACCCAGAAGGGGTTATTAATAATCCAGGTGTAAATCCTAATCTGATTCACAGGACTGAAAGTGTAAACAAGTGGATAGGTACTCATGTCCTGTGTTGCATGTTTAAGAAAACCACCAAATGGATTCCAGCTGTGATAATTGAATTTAAAAGACCACAAACAGCGATAGTTAAAACTACTGATGGACAACATCATCATAAGGTTAAATTACATGCCACCAGCCATGAGCAAAGTCTCCTCAGATGACAAAGAGTTGCAAGTCAACAATGATGGTTATCAGCCTACTAGATCTCTAAATGATGATAACAGTGAACCTGTTAAGAAGATCACCAAGCAGATAAAACTACAAAGCTAGAAAAACACCTACCAATACACTTGCATGACTACATTCTCTGGGGATAATTTAGCCAGACTGAGGGAATGTCATATGTCACCTTACCTTCAAGTGATGGACTCTTCCTTATTACTTTTTTAAATCTAAATCAGACTGAGCATTCATCATCATGAACCTATGCATTTACAGATAGATAATGCAAAGCTAATGGCAAGAACAGACCAATTGACAATGATACACTGAATCCCAAGGTTTTCATTAAAATGGGGATTTGTCAATAAATAAACAGTTTTTTTAAAGTTAAGGTTATTACAAGCTGAAAGACAGAATTCACATTTTCCATAGATGTTCTGCAGAGTACTGTCAAACCTCAAAGACAGTATACATTTCTCCAGACAATAGCAGGTAAGCTAGATAGTTAATGCAGTGAGGGAACTTCACTTTCAGGATTGGAAACTGCTAGAACCAAATACTGGTATAAGCAAACTGTCATTATATCAGCTGGAAGTGTTGCTAAAACTACTCGCAAGATACCCTACCAAGATGCAGCTGGGAGTGTGGGGAAACCTATAAAGGTATAGGCAGTTTTATCTTTTATAGTTTACCCTAAAACTAGGTACTATATCTTACTAACAGTAGCACGTAGAGTACAGCCATTGTAAAATGTATTGTAAAATATCAGTATATATTCATGTTTCACTAATAAATATATAATAGAAACATATTTAGATGCATTACTAAACACAACAAAGACTTTAATTGAATTAATCGTTTACAAATAAATGTTTAGCTTTCTCTCAAATTATTCAATTTAAGTTAATTTACATAGCATTTTAATTAATATCCTTTCTATAAAAACAGGGCTTCTCGTGTAGAGAACATTTTATTATATTTAATTTAATACACAGTATGCTAATTAAAGCATTTTATATTCTAATGTTTTTTAAAGTAACAACTTTTTAGTTTTACATTGAATAATAATCTCCAAGCAAATATTCAATAAATAATAAAATGATTATTGATACAATGTCATATAAATTTCAATAATAGAATAAATTTTCACATTAGTAATGCCAAAATCACATGATCTCCAAATGCTGATTTAATTTAAGCTTTTTAGAAACAAGGCAAGATTTAATTTTAGAATTAATAAAATTTATTTAATTATTTTTGATTTTTATATTTAATAGTATTTATATTATTTCTTTTTCCATTGATTTTTATATTAATACTACCAGATGCACCTGGCCTTTTGAAAGGCTGTCATTTTATAGGTGAATTTGACAACATTACTTTCTTCACATTAAATTCTTCATAATAAAAATTACATATTGTTAAATATAATATTTGTAATGAATTGTTTTAAGTGGGTGCTTTAACAATTTTTTTTTATATGATTTAATGCAAATTAATAAAGATTTTTATATTATATAAATAAATGTGGGAAATTCACAATTGAAAAATTGAAAAAAAAAATGTTTGGAACATTTCTAGCAAGTTACTAATATATTTATCTTTATTAATAGCTTTGTTTACCTGGATGAAGACCATATTTACAACTATTATATTTGATGTGTGAATTTGACAGCATTAGGAACAACTCTAAAAATTCTGTTTTATTAATCCTTTTCAGTCCATCATTTTCATAATAGTTTTTTTTAATTAATTGTTTTAAATATTTCATGTTATGATTTGTAGAGGTCTCTCTTGCTAAAATTAAGCACTCAATGTGCATGTACTAAGGTTTTAGCCTTATATAAGTATTAATTGTTTTAGTAATTTTTTTTAAAAAAATTAATGTGAAAATTTTCACCAGCCTGTTTATCTGTTCCATTTGATATATGAATTTGACATATGGTAAAATTACTTTCTTTGCACAAATGTATTATTTTTTAATTGGTTGTGAATTTGACATGTGACAGCTTTGTGGACAAACATTTACATAGATCAAGTGGCAGCCTTGTGGATAAACATACATTCACCAATCAGACAACAGAGAAAATATGGATTTTTATATGAGATTTTTTTTTCTATAAGATTTCCAAAACTATTTCAAGTAATTTTTTTTTGTAAGTATTAATTAATCTCAAGTTTACTAGAAACAGAACAAAATGGAAATTTTTCAAAATCTGACAAATTTCCTTTTAATTGAAAAAATAATCAGAAAAACCAAATAACCCCATGACATATATAAAACATGTGTGTCGTGAGCCTACTTGTATTTTTTTAACATCTTTCACTGATTGAAAATAAAAGTTTGTTAGATCATAATTTAAAAATCCATTTGTTTAAGAGCATGTAAGAGTAATTGACAGTTTATATATTTATTAAAATTGTTATTATATGATATATTTATCGTTTACAAATTCAATAAAAATTAGGAAAGAATTTTAATTATTTCATTTAAAGACTAATTGTTTGATATTTGTAATAATTATTTGATACAATTATAATCATTTCTAAAGCATTTGAATGGAAAGGTGGTAATTTAAATTGGCAATATTGATCTATTATTATCTTTTTTCTATAAAAATCAGCCTGGCCATCATAGGAATAAACAGGTGTGTATATCAAATGTATAAATAAAAATTAAATTTGGAAAAAATTAGAATACGTTATTTTCTTAATATTCTTACACTATTTATTTTGACATATATCTTTTTTTTTGTACTTAACTATTGTTGTTGTTATTTTTTAATCTAATAATCTTCTTTTTGTTATTATATATTCTTGAATATTAATAAATATCTTAATTTCTTAAAAAAGAAACTGTTTTTTAATTTTTCATTCACTATTTTTTTGAATAATAAATAGATCTAAAACTTGGTCTTTCAGTGAAATTTATTTTCAATAGCAAATAATAAATGAATATTATTTATTTAGTTAGGAATGGGGTAAAATCTGTTTATATATTTAAAATCATATTAATAATTTATAACCACAAAATATGCAAAACCCTGCAAACCATATTTGAGTTACTGATCAGTAAAACTATAACAAATACTTTCAAAAAGCATTTAAAAGAAAAACAAGTGTCAGAGGTTAAGTTAAAAACACTGTCCTATTGTTACAAGACAAAACCAAAATAAATCAATCCTCAGACAAGTTCTGTTATTTTGAAGTAGAGAAAAGCTAGTTAAAGAGGAAGGAAAAAAGAAGAAAATTCCAAAAGAAGAAATCACTACACAAATAACAAAAATAAACACAGATGTGTCAGAAAATATTTATAAATGAAAAGTACACAACCAATAGAAATACATGAGATTAAAAAGCAAAATAAATAAAAGAAAGGCAACCATAATAATTCAGATATAAATGAATTATGCAAAAGAAAAGTGGGTGGTCCTAGAATTAAAAAATAAAACTTGCCAAAAATACTGGTTTTTTTCTTTGACTTCTCTTTTTTTTTGAGTATAGCTCAGTATATCCAATCTGTATTGTATATATTATTTTAAACCTTAACGCGCATATGTAGGTGGTTTTAGCTCAGAAAGTATTTTTCTCTTTTTGGTAAAGAATTTTAGTATAATAGAATGTTGTCTTACATATATTATATATTTTTAGTCCTTTGTTTTTTTTTTTTACAAACAAAAAGTAATTATTGTATATCAAGAATTTTATTACTTTATATAAATAAGGACAGTGTAAGAATTTGTATTTATATAAGTGCAAATAATTTACAAAAAAAATAATTTTTAAAAGCCATAGAAAAATTCACAACAGTCTCTCATCCCACACACATTTTTAGACATCTATCTCTATGCATATTTTTGGCTCTAACCTAAACACAGCATCTAAAAATCATATTTTGTCAGTTAATACATATTTTAAAATTATAAAATATATTTCAAAAACTCATCTTATTTATCATCATATATTAATAACATTCTTGATCTTGCAATTTCAATATCAAAATCAAAAAGCAAACAAAAAGAAATAACATCGTTCTTGCCTGAAGCCTAAGTTTTTATAAAGATAAATATGAGAATAAAATTTCTTTTCATGGAAATGTATTCAATTCTATTTTAAATTGACTCAGTTAATATTCTCCAGGTAGAGTCATCCAGTCCTCAAAAACATCTATGTGATCCCAAAAATATACACTTAGAAGGTTATTATTAATACAATGATATAAAAGGTGCATGCCTTAATATATTACATAATATTTAAACAATCTCTTTATGTAAACTCTATGTAAATGTATGCATGTTTATTCATAAAGCTATCACAAGTCAAATTCACAACCAATAAAAAAAACTATTACATTTGTCCATAATGTATGTTGTCAAATTCACAATTAAAAAAAAAACGAAATTTGTTTTTGTAAATAAACAACTATACCTAACTAAACTGTAATTGATATTACAAGCATTTTATGCAAAGGAAATAAATCCACCCTTTATATTTATAATCTGTAATTTTATTACAAAGCATATTTTATGTGAAGGAAGCAATTCCGCCATTAATAAATGCAACTTTTTTACAAAGTAGTTGTCAATAACACTACCAAATTCACATATCAAATATAACAGATAGATTTTAAATTTTTAATTTAAATTTAGGTTTTTGAAGTGTAGTAAACAGCCCAGGTTGTTTCAAACATTTTTTTCCAATTTTTCAATTGTGAATTTCTCACATTTATTTATATAGTTTTAAAATCTGAGTACATTTCTGGATTCTAAAAAAAATATGGGGTTTTACAAAAAACATAGAATAAAACTTTTTGAAAGAAAATACATTCAGAAAAAAATCACCACATGTGCTTTTAACTACAGTACACAACTGAACAGGAATAGAATTTAAATCATTAAGAAATTGTGATTACAATATATAAATTTATGTTTGAAATGTGATATTCAGTAAAGGAAAAAAGGTAGATGTTATAATACTGTATTTACATTTAGTTTTGGCTAATGTATAACTGAAGTTGTGTAGGTTGATATTGTATAGTTTGTGGCTTCAAAATAATACCATGCATGATTGAAATTTGTCAAAGTAACTAATTAAAAAAATATTAGAAAATGATAGCCTTTTCATAGGCTGAATAAAAACGTGTAAATTGATAGTACACCTGGGTCTTGTTTTATGCAGTAGATAGGTTCCACAGAAAACCCACATTAAAAAAAATCACACAAAAATTGACTTAACTTACCTTGAAAAAGGGGGGATAGGGGTCTGTAATTTTCAGAATTCGCATAAAAGCAAAGCAACAAGGAAAAATTACTTTAAAATTCGCATTAAAAAAATAAGGAAATAAAGTATGACGAATAAAAAATATCAAATATTTGAAAAAAATTGGTACAAAATAAACTTTTTTTTATTAGTTACAATATTTAATTTGACATTTTTTCATACATATTTTAATGATTATCGCTATTTTTGAATGTGCAGTTCATTTGTAAACTGGTAGGAAATCAGATTTGTCAATGTGATGTGATGTAGCTTCTGGAACAAAGTTAAGAATCTCTCAGCAATTATGCCCAGAAAAACTTTATTTTCCATTCCCCACTCTAATTTTTACCATATTCTGCTCCATCCCATTTACACAACTAGTGCCAATTTCAGTCTTGTGCTGTATTAATGATTTTCTGTTGACAACTGATTTTTACTACTGAAATAAATTTTAAATGTTCACATTTTGTTTTTATATTTAAAAAAATATTGCAATCAAAATAAAAAGATTATATATTATCATTAGAAATATTATTTTCAGTTTATAAAATCAATAAAATCTTCGTTATTTATTTTTAAAAAATCTACATTATTTATTTCTGTGATCTGCTAATATAACATTATATTTTTGAAAAAAAAAAGTATTTCAAGTCAAAATAAGTTATTAATAATTTAAATTTCTTGATATCTAATAAATATAGTGAAATATAAAAAATATTAAGAAGAAACATGAATCGCATAACTTCAAAATCGCAATAAAATAATCTGCATAAAACGAGACCCAGATGTATTGCATATGCAGTATGATATAGATCTTTCATAAAATTACTAAAAATTTGTAATAGCTAGATAAAGAATCATCTTTTTTGCCATAAAAATATACTTAACTCAGTAAATGATTTAGTTCAATAAGTAGCTGAAGTTCCATTCTGCCTTGAGAATAATAATTGACTCATTTTAAAATAGGGATTGAATATGTTTTAAAATTATTTAATAAGTAGTTCATGGTATTTAAATAAAATAAAAAGTAATTAATTTATTGAGTGCACAAAGAGCATATGTAAATAGTTTAAACAAGCTTTAGCCTGTACTCAATGCACTTTAAAATTCGCAATAATCAAGCAAATTTTGCTGATGGAGGGAGCCTTCGAAACCACGACACAAGATAATGACTTTTATAAAGATAAGAGCAGCCATCTTATCTTTAACCTAAAGCACATTGAGTACAGATTAAAGCCTGTTTAAACTATTTACATATGCTATATGCTCAATAAATTAATTACTACTTTTCAACAGTTTATAGAATTTCCAATATTAAAAGCACAATATTAATTCACTGTAAATTGCAAGATTTTGCATAAGTTAATTTGTAAAGGAAATAGTGGACTTAAACAATAGAGAAAATAACTACTTCATGCTTCCAAATCCAGATGCTTCAGATTTGATATATTAATGGACATTTAGGTTAAGGATAAAATGGCCTCTCTTATCTTTATAAAAATCACTATCTTGTGTTGTGGTTTGGAAGGTTCCCTCTATCAGCAAAATATGCTTGATTATTGCTAATTTTAAAGCACATTGAGTACAGGCTAACTTTCAATCACTATACACTTATGAATGCTAGTCTGAAAATAAATTATGGGGCTTATTCAATAAATAAGTTCTGCTACATTTTAGAAGAGTATATATTTATTGTTTTTGAAAGTTACAATTGCGATCAAAATTGTGTCCCTGTCCAAAGTATCATCAATAAAAGCATTTAATGAAGTCACCATGTATTGTGATTAAATGCTAAGTTTATTGATAATTTAAATTTACTGGAAGGTCAGGGACTTTTGCTTTATGTAAGTGAAGTAAATATAGTAGTCAATGTATATTTAAAAGTTTTACATAACTTTAAACACATGAATAACAATACTTAAAAAAATGAAAATGATCCCCAGATGCATTTCTGGTTGAATCAGAATAAATTTTTGCCAAATCAAAGTTTTGACAGAAGAGACATTAAACTCTACACTTGTAATTAGATATTTTCAATAATATCAATTTTCCCCCAGGCCATGCAATTCCAGGATGAGGGCTCTGCTTGTGGTGATGGTTGGGGGAGATGTGGTTTTAGCATTATTGTTTATTAAACATAAACTATGTGAAACATTAAATTAAAATAATATGATTAATAATTTTTTAAAAAATAATAATAATCAAATAGTTTATTACTCAGCAATTTATTAAAAGGTTTGAGCACTGAAGACTTCTACAGATGTTCCAGAGTTCTACAACTATGCAAACTAAGCAGTATAATGATTTACAGAGTCAAGAAGAAGTAAATTATATGACACAACTATACTTCAAATTTTGAGATATATAAACATCAGCTCTTTATTGCTAACAGCATCTAAAAAAAAATTACCAATTAGGTGTCTTCAATTATACCAACTTTTCTAGACCCTGAAAATTCCAAGGATGAAGATGCATGGGAAAGATGTGACATCTACAAAGATAGTAAGAAAATCATATTGGAATTTGACCCATGCGCAGAAATTCTGACTCTAATCTTTTCTCTTTTTTTCTAATTGTTTATGTTTTTATTTTCTCTCCTTCTCTTTCTCCTTTAAAGTCAGAATGACTATATTCATTTACAAGTGGATACTAATGTTGATGATCTTGTAAAGCAAACATTTCTACTAATTTTGATATTACCAATTGGCAGGAAAATGTGCATACTTACTTGAAATATAAAAATGTATATTTAGAAAATTATTTGTTTACATGTAATAAACTGTACCACAATTAGTAATATCAAATTCCTAATATTGTTAGCATTGTTGAGAAATAACAGGAAGTTGTTATTCTCAAAAATTCTTGACAATCTCCTAAATTTTTATGTTGTTTATTCAATATTCAATGTGTATTTATTCTGAATCCAAAGCATTAAAAGTTTATAAAGGAACTACAGTATGTAGAAAAATTTAATTAGTTAGTAATCAAATAAGGCTTAAAATTAAATTTTATTACTAGTTAGCATATTATAAAATATAAACACTATACATAAACAAACTATTTTAAATATAAATAAACAAAAAATAAAATTAATTTACAGTATTTTTTTTATTACTAATGCATAATTTGTCATGCACAAACTGCATATTATGCAGCTTTGAACTACTTTTATATAACATTCTGTTTAAAATCTTATATCTTTGACCATTTTTGAGCTGAACTATTTTTTATGTTGAATGGTTTTATTCCTTGAGAGGAGGGAATCATATAATATCAGGATATTGGAAGTGAAAGATTAAGCTATAATCTATAAATCTTTAGCTTTCAAGTCTACTACTTTGTCGCTGTATTAATTTATGTAAGACATATTAATATTAAAGAAAAGTATGGGTGAGCATACAGAGAGGATTGAAACTTTGACAAATAAAATTTCCATTTAAAATAAAATTTGAAAAAGTATTGATTGAATTCGTCTAAAGTGCCCATCTCTACATCACTTTATTATAAACATGATCCATAAAGAGAAAAAAAAAATAATTAGCATGCATACCAGATTATAAATAAGCACTGTATTAAAAAGTTAATTTTAGATTATATTATATCAGCTAATATTGCATCTTGTGAATTCTCTTAGTACATGTAACACGGTTTTTTATAGATATTTCCATATTTCTCCATTCTTTTTTTATTTCATAAATAATTTCATATAAATAAAGATATAATAAAAGACAAATAACCCCCAAGATGCATTTTGGGCTGAACCAGCACTCATCAGTTGAGCCAGGTCATCATGTCCCATACATATCTTTTTTACATTAAGAGTTTTTATGTAGAGCAAATTGTCTTCTTTTTATTTTCAAGCGCCAATTTACTCCTCTCCCAACTTTTACGTTATCAACTTTTTGCTAAATACGTAATGATTATTACTAATCATTTATTAAACTAGAGATTTTCTCTAGCGCAGAGATATACTTTAATCCAAGTTAAAGATTAATATATCTGATTTTCAACACACACACCCATTTTTCGTCACAGTAGTCTAAAAATATAAATTAAAGCATAAGTAATCATTGGACAACAAATGGTAATATCATTAACATCTTTAATTTCTGCCTTTGTCCTTCATCAACAAAGAATATATTTTCTGATATTAAATCAGCAGTATAATATTTTTATGGCAAAACATCTTATGACATTTTAAACATCTAATATCAGTATTAATAACAATGAATGACATTAAATCAATTTACTTTAAAGTTATATATATATTAGCCTATGTAATCAAAAATTAAAATTAAAATATAAAATAACAATCATTTGATTCTTACCATTTAATATAAAATTATGGCAAAAACTGCAATCTAGAAACTGATATATTTTATGTATTTATTACTGTATGTGGAGTTGTATAATGATCATAGAAGTACACCAGAGTAATATGGAGTGGATCACTTAAGGTTTTTATTTACTAAGTGTTTTGGTTAAAAATATGATGCTTTCTAAACCAATGTAATTGCCAATTTCAAAGCCTCATCTTTTTATAAACTTGGTAACTTTATTTTTTATATAGCAATATTTTATAAGTTTTACTTTTCATTTAAAATCTATATGTCACAAGATCACCAGTTTTGCCTGTTTTAAAATTTATGTATTTAATTTTTTTTATGAATTGCACGATATAAGTCTCTTTGAGATATACATAGAAGATGGACTTTTTTTGTTGAATTAATAATTTTTTATAACCAAATGAAATACAAAGTTGTGAATATAATATTATAATAATTTTATTTGTCATTATATATTTAAATTCACACTCATCACAGTTTGTATTCTCATCAATATTACTATGAATAAATAATTGAATGTTTTATTGTTTAGGAGTTCTTAAGAAGTTTGAAGACTGAAAGTGATAGCTGAAGCCATGATCCATAGACTTTTGGCTCCAGACTTTGTCATTTGAGCTGCATTTAACCACACATGATATGTTATCATTCATTGTTTCATGATCCAGCTTTTAGATATATTACTTCCGTTACAACAATTTAACAAAAATATAGTTACAATCAAGAAACAAAAAAAATAGGTGATCATTTTTGTATTTGTTCTTAAACTATAACACCATTAATGAAATAGCAGACCCATTTCTTTGAAAATGAATGTTGAAGCAATAAGTTATTTTATTGTGGCAAGAATAGTATATATCATCAACTAGTAAATTCCTCATGTGATCAAGCAAGATTGTAGTCCTACTATGCTAATATATACAAGACATAATTAATGTAAAGCACATTGCACAAGTAATATTTGATGCCCAAAGCAACAAGCAGGCTTAATATATCAGTTTTATTTAATTAACCCTACTAAAATAATTATTTTATTATTATTTTCAAATGTGTCTCAAATCAAAAATTCTAAACTTGTTGGTCTGCTATTCTCATTATTGTGCTAAAGCATATAGGATATTTTTATTACTGGTTCAATGTTTTGTAGAAATGCTTAATTTCTTTTTAGCACATTAAAAATTAATTTTTATGAAAAAAACTTTACTAACGGTAATTGCATAATTTGCTGTATTGACAGTACGGCAGACTCTCAACTGGGTTACTCTCACTAGTCAAAATCATTGAACCAGTGCTATTTGTTTTTCTGTAATAGATAGTACATGTTCATCCTTCTTACTCATTTTTTTCAATTCTGGGAATATGTCAGTTTTATTTTTTAAAGTATTGCTCATATAATTAATTCATAAATGCATTCATTAATAAATTAAGAATTAACTACAACAAAGTAAAAAAAAAGACAATCTGTAATAGATAACACTTAAGATATATATATTTAATTATCCATATTATTCATGATGAATAAACATGTCAGTTTCAAACAATTAAGCCAACTTATCATTACTGTGATAACAAAATTACTCTATATTTAGTTGTACTTACAATTAACCTATATATATTATAACGATTGAAATGAAAGTGAAGATCAAATCTAACCGCAAAAACAATATCTGCAACTACCAGGGCGCCATCTAGGCATTTGAGCCTAGAAAAATTTATAGAGTAGGCAGATACGCGCTGTTAAGATTCCACTTTATTTAAATATTCCGATTGTTAGCCCAAGTCACTAGCTCAGTGGAGACACAGAGATAAAAATCTATAAATTTTATATCTTAAATATAAAAGAATAAAAGCCACTGCCAGAAATTAACACATAAAAATATTTATTTACGCACATATAAAATCATTCTAAATTTGAGGAATAGGTTTAACATTTTTAGATTTTTATATTACTCTTTAATTGTACATTTACATAAATTTCAATGAGTTTAATATTTTATTTAGATGGTCAAGTATGAATAGACTATATAGATCTGCATTTGAAAAGAAAATATTCTTCCCTGATTTAACCTTAGGCAACAAATTTCGCAACCAAACTGGCGCCAATCCATCTGATACATTCATGTATTCAATGTAGCATGATACGACAACACAAAATACTATATTGTCAGGAATGTACATCTGAACAATAAGTAGAAATAGAGAAGACATTGACTCTCCACCAACAGGAATGTGACATCTGTTGGCAAGTAGAACAATAAACAAAAAACTCCATAGAAATGGACTGCGGTCTTCTGCCAACTTATAAACCCATCCATAGGCAAACAGAGGGTGTGTGGCGTATATCTATAATCCTGCCCGTAGCGGACCTCATACTACATCTACTAATTACACAAATATATCCAATCCATTGAACCAATTCAACTACGAAATGAATAACCTAAGATTACCCTCCCTTAATATAACTTTACAAAACTATATAACCATTCACGCCCGACTTAAATTTAACATTTAAATACGTTCGCACAAATGCATTTTATAAAATTTGTTTTAAAATGTTAAGTACAGATTAGCTGCACAGATTCCACGGTCAAAAACATTCCAAATTAAACACAACCGATCAAAATACAAAGTCATCGATAAACGTCACTTGCATAGGGAATATACAAATCCCATTAGCATTCATCGTAAGATGCTTGCAGTGATATCGTTGACATATATTCTAATCGAATGTGAAAACCACAACATTATCAACCGCTAACGAATCTATGCAACGTCTATACCCAACCTAAATTTCATCATTTAAAATTTAAACAATAAACAATTTATACAATAAGAAAGAAAAAAAAATGGAAATGATTTTTATCAATCGGAAAACATATAAAATTAAACATTATTAATTTGATTTAAAAACTTACAAAAGTCAGATAAGAGTCCGTTTTAACATTTAAGTTGGCTTGTTTATTAATTTGTAAAACTTGACGAAAGTTCTTAATTGATTTCAATAATTGTTCATTTCATATAGCTTATGGTAGAAGAGTCCATGTTCCCGTTGGCAATTCCCACGGAGACTTTCCTGGAAGACCGGTCTGATATTTTGGAGGTAGCATTAGCTGGTTCTGATCTGGTATCACAGTCTTTGCATTTTTAAAATAAATGAGTGAGGACAGCAAGTGCGTCTTGTCGCTCGACTCACCAAAATCAAGTTGGAAAACTGACTGGAACTCAATATTTTTTCTTTTTATAGTCCTCCTATGGATTCCATGAACAAAAACGTCACTGTTCTGTTTTTTCGTTATAGTCCGGGCCTTTATTTGCTTCCACTGGTCAAGCTAAAATCTCTTTCTTCTCTTATCTAACTTTTCATCTGACTTTTTAATTACACAGCTTTTAGATAATTAATAAACAATCATTTCCATTTACAGATTACAGGAATTAATTAATACCTGTTTTTATTTTAACTTACGTTATTTTTTTATTAAAATATTTTTATATTTCAATCTTGTATTTTTTTATTAAAAAAAATACGTTCAAATACTTTTTTTTTTGTTTATGAAAAAAATATTTTTAAAGTTTAGCATCTGTGCGAATATATATATATGTTTAACAAACATTTTAATTTTAGCGTTTAGTTTTTTCCTTTTATTTGCGAACTTTTAAGTTTTTATTTTAAATTAATGTAACGACATATTTATATATCGTTACATATCAGTAAACTTCCTCAAAAAACAAAAACATTAAAAAAAAAAAACTTTACTTAGTGTTAGTAATTACGTTACACAAATTGATTATATATGAAAATTTCAAAAGGACAAAACTTTTTTTTACAAGACAAAACAGTAATTACACACAAATATAATGATTAAAAAAAATGTTGACTGTCGATTCCTTATTACCAGCTAAATTTCTGCCCCCTCCCTTCCAAGTTTCATTTCTCCTACCTTTAACTATTACTTAGGCAAGTTGAACGATTAGATTTTAATTTAACAAGACTTTTTTTTTTTTAAAAAAAATATGATTTAGATTTATTATTACGTTTTATTTATTAGTTTTTATTCCTCGAATTTATCTCTACATATGCGCATTTTTTCTTACTGGCAGCACTTTTAAGACAAAATTTCAAACTGTAACTCCACGTCAATACAACAAATATATTTATACAATTTCAGAAAAAAAATTTACGGGCATGATTCACTTTTAAAATTCTCAGGGCACTCGTGATTTATTAAAGATAGGAAATTTCATCATCATCAATTCCCCTTCTCAGGGTCAATCTCTGAGGTAAGGCCACACTTGGGACGCCAATTATAACGATCGAAATGAAAGTGAAGATCGAATCTAACCGCAAAAACAATATCTGCAACTACCAGGGCGCCATCTAGGCATTTGAGCCTAGAAAAATTTATAGAGTAGGCAGATACGCGCTGTTAAGATTCCACTTTATTTAAATATTCCGATCGTTAGCCCAAGTCACTAGCTCAGCGGAGACGCAGAGATAAAAATCTATAAATTTTATATCTTAAATATAAAAGAATAAAAGCCACTGCCAGAAATTAACACATAAAAATATTTATTTACGCACATATAAAATAACATTTAAATTTTGAGGAATAGGTTTAACATTTTTAGATTTTTATATTAACTCTTTAATTTTACATTTACACTAAGTTTCAATGAGTTTAATATTTTATTTAGATAGTCAAGTATGAATAGACTATATAGATCTGCATTTGAAAAGAAAATATTCTTCCCTGATTTAACCTTAGGCAACAAATTTCGCAACCAAACTGGCGCCAATCCATCTGATACATTCATGTATTCAATGTAGCATGATACGACAACACAAAATACTATACTGTCAGGAATGTACATCTGAACAATAAGTAGAAATAGAGAAGACATTGACTCTCCACCAACAGGAATGTGACATCTGTTGGCAAGTAGAACAATAAACAAAAAACTCCATAGGAATGGACTGCGGTCTTCTGCCGACTTACAAACCCATCCATAGGCAAACAGAGGGTGTGTGGCGTATATCTATAATCCTGCCCATAGCGGACCTCATACTACATCTACTAATTACACAAATATATCCAATCCATTGAACCAATTCAACTACGAAATGAATAACCTAAGATTACCCTCCCTTAATATAACTTTACAAAACTATATAGCCATTCACGCCCGACTTAAATTTAACATTTAAATACGTTCGCACAAATGCATTTTATAAAATTTGTTTTAAAATGTTGAGTACAGATCAGCTGCACAGATTCCACGGTCAAAAACATTCCAAATTAAACACAACCGATCAAAATACAAAGTCATCGATAAACGTCACTTGCATAGGGAATATACAAATCCCATTAGCATTCATCGTAAGATGCTTGCAGTGATATCGTTGACATATATTCTAATCGAATGTGAAAACCACAACATTATCAACCGCTAACGAATCTATGCAACGTCTATACCCAACCTAAATTTCATCATTTAAAATTTAAACAATAAACAATTTATACAATAAGAAAGAAAAAAAATGGAAATGATTTTTATCAATCGGAAAACATATAAAATTAAACATTATTAATTTGATTTAAAAACTTACAAAAGTCAGATAAGAGTCCGTTTTAACATTTAAGTTGGCTTGTTTATTAATTTGTAAAACTTGACGAAAGTTCTTAATTGATTTCAATAATTGTTCATTTCATATAGCTTATGGTAGAAGAGTCCATGTTCCCGTTGGCAATTCCCACGGAGACTTTCCTGGAAGACCGGTCTGATATTTTGGAGGTAGCATTAGCTGGTTCTGTTCTGGTATCACAGTCTTTGCATTTTTAAAATAAATGAGTGAGGACGGCAAGTGCGTCTTGTCGCTCGACTCACCAAAATCAAGTTGGAAAACTGACTGGAACTCAATATTTTTTCTTTTTATAGTCCTCCTATGGATTCCATGAACAAAAACGTCACTGTTCTGTTTTTTCGTTATGGTCCGGGCCTTTATTTGCTTCCACTGGTCAAGCTAAAATCTCTTTCTTCTCTTATCTAACTTTTCATCTGACTTTTTAATTACACAGCTTTTAGATAATTAATAAACAATCATTTCCATTTACAGATTACAGGAATTAATTAATACCTGTTTTTATTTTAACTTACGTTATTTTTTTATTAAAATATTTTTATATTTCAATCTTGTATTTTTTTATTAAAAAAAATACGTTCAAATACTTTTTTTTTTTGTTTATGAAAAAAATATTTTTAAAGTTTAGCATCTGTGCGAATATATATATATGTTTAACAAACATTTTAATTTTAGCGTTTAGTTTTTTCCTTTTATTTGCGAACTTTTAAGTTTTTATTTTAAATTAATGTAACAACATATTTATATATCGTTACAATATAAATAATTATATATGTGTGTTGTTTACTTCAACAATAAACCCCAATAAAAAAAAACTATTACAGGTTAATGGAGAAAACTTATTTAGCCTCAGAGAGATTGCCAATTAGTATTACTTGGTAGTGTCCTATCAACATTAAAAGCAAAGGTTGTCTCTGTTTACATGGATAAAAACTTATTTCTGTTCTTTATTAGAACAATAATCCATGGAAAATTTTTAATATATATATACATTTAAAAGCTTATTGCAATTGCTCTTAATTTTGTTACTACAAATAGTAAGTTAAGTTTTGTGACTATATTCATAATCATAAATCTCAGATTAAGCCAGAATCATCCTACTGCAGTATCAATATTCAGATGATCAATTATAGTTGCATAACATTTAACAAAATGTATACATAAATGCCTTTTCATCTGTTGAAAAATTTGTGTTGTGGCAAAATTTTAAAGAATATTAATGAAGGCTCTTTCGGTTCTCCTTATCTTAAATTCTATAATTTTAATTAATATTTGAAGTTATGAATGCAATTATGGATATTTTGTAATATAAGTGTAAATTTTGTGCAATCTTTAATTAATTATATCATGATTGCAATTACTTAGTTTAATATCTTTTTTTATATATCTAAAAAAGAAAAAAAACTATTTTACATTAGAACTATGATCACATTATCTCTGGTGCTGCTTTCTGTTTTTCTATGTTAACTTACCCTTTTTTTTACAAATAGAATTATACAAGTAATTCAGATTTTAACATATGTGTGGAAAATTTTTATACTAGAACGATTATAAATTGATTCCAAGCAGTTTCTAGCCAACAAACTGATGTAACTATTTAATTTTTGAATGGATTTTTTTTTATAGCTTAACTATTAATTTTTTTTGTAATAAAGAATATCATAAAAAATAGTGCTTTTCTGAAGTCCTTACATTCTGATACTGTATTCATAAATTTGGTTGTCATTAGCTATAGTTTATATTTAACCATATTTAGAAAAAGCAGTCATTGTTAAATTCGATTTATAAAACAGGTGAATGCAACACCCAGAGGTTGTAAAAAATATGGTAAAGTCTAGAAATATCAAATTCAGCTAGATTTACAATTGGAATTGAACATTTCCTTGTAATAACTTTTGCTTGAAAAGATTTTTGATTGAAAATCCAGAAATCGATCTTGATTTTTATTAATCTTAGATGATGAAATTTGTATATTAAGTCTGATCTACTTAACAAGTCTTTATAAATTTTCTGTGAGACAATCTTCTTTTCATCTA
Organism: Epiperipatus broadwayi; assembly: GCA_028023455.1. NCBI lineage: Eukaryota > Metazoa > Onychophora > Udeonychophora > Euonychophora > Peripatidae > Epiperipatus > Epiperipatus broadwayi. The sequence continues at coordinate 146,981 of JAQFVV010012606.1, read as the reverse complement.
ATAAAAAAATATATTAAAAGAACAGGAAGCAATTATGCCAGTAATATTTTTTTAATAATATTTAATTGAGTATCTAGAAATTATTATGGACCTTTTTTCTAAAAACATGTTCATATTTTTCATCAATAGAATATTGTAGTGTTAAAAAAGCTGTATAAACTCTTGCATCAGAAGCCAAAATAGTGTCAATATGCTATTCAAGAAAGTTATTCTTAAACATTATTTTAGATCTAAGATAAATTAAGAAAATAATTTAGGCTTATGGTGCAAGATTACAATAAGTAGCAGGGAGTAGAACATATTTGAATCTATTGTTGCAGATTATGAAGATGTTCTTCGCTGTTAAATAAAAAGCTGAGTCTATTATCTTTATTAGATTAGTACCAAAAAAAAGAGGTTCCTCTGGATAAAGCAGTAAAAAAGTTATTAGTAGAATACTTTTCTATTGTTTTTTGCTACTAACTTTAGCTCTATCATTGAAAGCATCTACTAGATATAGAATACCACTAATCACATTTACAAACAAAATTAAAAAATTAAATCAGTAATTACCTATAAATTAAAAAGTCTGATCGAAATAAACTACCTATTTTTTGGAGAATTTGAATTTACAATGAAGCATTACAAGATCTATTCTTGGAATCCATAAAATTTACCAATCTACAGAAAGCTTGGAACCAGATATTTAGAACTTATAATGATCTATATGGTATCTATTAGTCTTTTATCAATTTTATGCAAAAATTTTACCAAGATAATTGCAACTTATTAAAACAGATGAAACTCTCCATACAATAGTGCCATTCAGTGCAAGCCAGAGTAATCAATGGATGCCAGAAGGCTTGTGCATAAAATCCCTATCTAGTGGCTACTCATCCAATATCAACAGACTAGTTTCTATTTTGTTGCTTTCATCAGTGAGGAGCCTTGTTTTCAGATTCAAGGCTCTTCACTGATGAAAGCCACAAGGTAGAAACTAATCTGAAGATATTGGATGAGTAGGCACTAGAAAGGAATTTTATGCACAAGTCTTCTGGCAGCCATTGATTACTCTGGCTTGCACTGAGTAGCACTACTGTATGGGAAATGTTGCCTGTTTTAATAACAGTTATGAGCAAGCATAAAAAAAAATGGTATCATGGGATGTTTAGTGCTTTAATAATTACAACTTGTCTATAGAAAACTTTGGATTTTAACAAACCAAAAGAACAAGTTGAATTTAAAAGTGGTTTTAGTACAGTGGATCATATACAGGTATTGAGAAAAGTTATAGAAAGAACCGATGAATATGACTTGCCATTATGCTTTGGATTGGTAAAGCATGAAAAGGCATTTGATTCTATAAATCTTTCTTCAGTGATTAAAGCATTGGATCATCAAAGTATAGATCCAGGATATAGTCATATTCTGAAGAATATTCATAAAAATGCAGCAGCAACAATTAGATTATATAATGATATGAGACTGATTAGCATTAAGAAGGGTGTACAACAGAGTGACTCCATATCTCTAAACTTTTTATAGCAGTGCTGCAAGAAGCATTTTTTGGATTAAAATGGGAAGATGAAGGAATATAAGTAAATGGAGATTATTTAAAATATTCAGATTTTGAAGATAATATAATTGTTTTTGCACATAATACTTCAGAGCTTCAGGAAATCTTGCAAGAGTTATCAAATAAAAGTAAGGTAAAAGGTAAATGTTAAAAAGACTCAAGCAATGTTCAATGGATTTTCTCAAAAGATAAAAATAAAGATTGATAATAACAAGGTAGAAGAAGTTAACAACTATAAATGGAAACATAATGGATGAAATTAATCATAGAATTAAACTTGGAGTGCTTTTGGTAGAAATAACTTAATATTAAAAGGAAATATGTCTACATGTTTGAGAATAAAGATTTTAAATAAATATATTTTACCATTTATTACTTATGGATTTGAGACTTGGACACTTAATAGAAGAGCAACACAGAGATTTCACACCACTCAAAGAAGTATGAAGATATGCATGTTAAAAGTAACAAAAATATATAAAAAACAAAATATATGGGTAAGAGATCAAACAAATGTTACTGATGTTATTGAAAGAATTAAGAGACTCAAGTGAAATTGGGCTGGATATATTGCTAGAAGAGATAATAAGAGATGGACAGTTGAAATCTTAAACTGGATTCCAAGATATTATAAAAGACCTAGAAATGACTACATGTGATATAAATTGATGAAATAAGGAAGTGTGCAGGAGTGATGAGAAGAGAAGCTGGAGATTGGAGAAAATGGATTGAACTTGGAGAGACCTTTATCCTACACTGGATTGATAATGATTGAAAATGATGATGTTATGCATCTCAACATTATTATTTATAGCAAGTTTATTCATTAATATAATTTTAAATTAAACATATCTCAATGTATATGTAAACAAAGGATATTGAGTACCAATAATTTATTAGACATGAAAAATATATTTTTGTTTTTTATTTTAAAATTTAAAGAAATAGCTAAAATAAAAAATGAAAAGATCATTATGAAAAGTACATTATAATATAGATATGTGCAACTATTGTGTAACCAATTACTTTTGTGTTAATTATTAATTTTAAACTCGAAATTTAAAATGCATAAATGATTAGAAAATACAATTTTAACCTTTTCTTGTAGTTTAAACAGGCAAAACTCTCCATACAGTAGTGCCATTCTGTGCCAACCAGAGTAATCAATGGATGCCAGAAGGTTTGTGCATAAAATCTCCATCCAGTGCCTGCCTATTCATCCAATATCCACAGACTAGTTTCTGGTTTGTGGCCTTCATCAGTGAGGAGCCTTGGATCTGAGAGCATAAGAGATGGTGATCATGTGATGTTCTTGTAGTTTAATGTTTAGCCCTCTATGGTTTAATGCAGTGATGAAATGGGGAACTAGAAAGCTATAGATGTTCAATATTATAATTGATCTATATATATATTTACCACTAATGTATAAATTCGCACTTGATCAACTATAATTATCTATTTACTCATTAATACCACAAGAATTGCTAGTTTGTCATTGGACCAGTTATCTAAAAAAGAAATATTTTCACACTTTATCTGATGAATTACCATGCTAATAATCATATGATCTTTTTTACTCCAGCAATTAACAAGATGTTGAGAACTGAAAATTTCAGAAATTTGCTTGATCTTTAGCTTTTGAATTTGACAAAACAAGGTTTAGTACAGTGATGATAAGTCAGTAAGTATATTGCTTATAATCATCATTATCATTTCCAAACATTATCGATTCATTAAGGATAAAGATATTTCCAAGTTTAAACCAGTTTCTCCGATCCATAGTTTCCCTTTTCCACCATACCAGCAAACTTTATTTCATTCACCCATCTCTTTAAGTTGTCTCTTTCTAGGTCTTTTACAATCTCTTGGGATCCGATTTAAAACCCAAACTGAACATCTATTATCATCATGAAAGAAAGTATAATTATTTGTCAAGCTTTGGTGGCCGAGTGATTAGCATAGCTGCCTTACAGGCAGTTGTCCCGGGGTTCGCTTTGACACATAAAAAAAAAGTATAATTATTATAAAAATAATCTATACACGCAATCGATCGTAAACAATTACTGATATTTACTTTTTTTAGCGATTGAGATTTGCGTGTTGTGTGCGTATTTAAATGCAATGTATTTACAAGAGTTTAACATCTTATCTTTTAAATAAAAAAACAGACAATAAGAATCAAATTCTTCTTATCACTTGAAGACTTAGTTTGCTTCTGTCATTAAGCAAAGAATTAAAAGAGAAAAACGGGCATTTATTTAATCTTTGCATTTTTTTTATATATCTGAGTTGTTGTTTTTATCTATTTTAAATTTTATTCAGCTAGTTTAAAAAGAAACTTAAATATAATATTTTCTTTTACTTTTTTACATTTATTTAATTTTTTTTTATCTGATGATCTGAAAATAGTACTTTATTATTCTCTATGCCTAATAAAAATTAACATTTTAGATTCCTTTTAACATTAAAATATTCTCTTCTTGATTTAAATATTTAAAAATCTTGTCATTTCAAATGTAATGAAGCATAAATAAGTAATATTAAGACTGTTTTCAAAGATTAAACATTTAAAGAGAAAGTTGCTGCGTCACCTTCAGTCCTAATTATAGTTCACCTATGTTGAATTTGATTTACCAACAAAACAGAAGTCAAAGGTCAAACAGCCTTATTTAAAATAAAATGTTTATTCATTTGGTTATGAGTCAGAGGTTAGTAAATATTTATTCATGCTACATATTTACATATAAATGGTTATAATCTTTTATAGCAGAGGATTAATTAAAAATTGATTAAACATACTTCATGCATATATTGTATTTACAGAATCCAGTATATGATTTTTTTTTCCAGTTTAACAATTCATATTTTTGTTTACGTTACTCCTTATACATGTAAAAAAAAAAACAACAACAACATTGTGAATTAGATATTTAAAAATCCTCATCAGCCAGTCGGAAATGAGTATAGCTTTTCACTTCAAAAGAAAAAAATAAGAGGACAAAATAATATTACACTAGAAATGATGAGTGCTGGTTTAGCACGAAATACCTATATTAGTGATTATTTATCTTTTCTACATGTGTGTGATCAAGTGTATCAGCGGTATGAGACAGCATGGATGGTTGATAGTCGTGCGAAAGTCTGAATTCAAACTCCCTATATATTACATATGTAAGTGCAGGTCTGAAAAAAGATTGTACTCTAGAAAAAATTCATATTTTTAAATAACTATACAAGCTAATCTGCGAATCGCAAATACATTCACTTACAGAACACGCTAGTCCATTATTCAGTTTATTTGATATTTTATAACGCCATATTTTAACTTTTTCAGGATAGTTTTCTTTCTGAAATACTTCAACACCCTATTTAATTGTACCTCTCCAGTGTGTTTTATTCAACAACATTATCAGATAACATAAACAATATTATACTTCTTTAAAATGGCTTCGATATAATCTTTATAATACAAATGGCAATTATCTCTTCCATGTAACGCCAATTTAGAAACCTGAAGACTTGTGATGATAGTATATTAGATGTGATAATATGTTAGATTATTTCCAACATCTATCAGTAAATGTTGAATGTATAGAACATTTTAAACTTTATTTAAATGCTTCAAATACAAACAACTTTTTAGTCATAACACATAAATAGACAACACAAGTTAATAATTACACAATGTTTTGGGTGGTATTACTTTTCAATCTTCTTCAGATGTTGCTGTCTTAAGTAGTTACAGTATTAGCATAGGAGTCAAACTCGCATCTTTAGATTCTTGAATGTCAAATTTAAGGTAAATGCATTCTTTCAAAGCAATAGATAGTAGAAAATTTATATATGAGAGTTGGTTCAAATTTTTATTTTTTATTTTTTTAATAACACCATTACACCATCTACTGTCCCATTATTGGATATAATAGTAGCCACTGAGAAAGTTACCCAAAAATTGTCCCTGGAGAAGTAGCAGAGTTACACTAGAGAGTTAAAATGATACTTGAGAGACATCAAAAGCAGAAATAAAATCTCATGTGATGAGAGGTAAATTATTAAATCTCTCTATAATTATTATTCCTGTTGACAAAGTAACACTACAATGGTAATAGATACAACTGATTATGATAACAAAATAAAAGATTTTTCAAAGCAGGCCAATACAAAAACTAGCAAATAATCCAATTCCAAAGAGAGGTAAAATTACAACCATTATCCCAGATACATCATAGGTATTTTAATGATTCAGAAAAAAAGAAATTAACTTTATATTTCAGCAAGACTCCTCAAAACTGTATAGACTACCTAAAATTCTTAAAGATAATGTGCATTAAGTTCTAAAAATTCATCATGTCAAAATTTGTTGAGATTTCTTTTCAAAATTTTTAGACTATTGGCATTCAGGACACAATCCTTTGTTAGAGATTCTAAGCATTTTGTAGAATTAGTCAGAGACATAAAAATGTAAGGAACTGACATATTGGTAATCTTTAATATAGAAAATCTATTTACAAATAGTACCATGCGATGAGGCATGGTCTATCGTAAGGAAAACGTTATATGATAATAATAGTCCACAAACTACAACAATTCTACCTATGGATAGCATAATGGAATTATTAATGTTCTGCATAACAACAATGTACTTTTAATGAAACTCATATTTTTTCCAACAAAATCAAAGGATGGCCATAGCATCACTACTGTCATCTTTGCTGAGCAACATTTACATGGAAGAAACTTGAAATCACAGCCATAAAAACTATTCCATGTTTGCCTAATTATAATCATTCTGGATGCATATCAAGAACATATCTTTTTCAATTAAATTCACAATGGAATCAAAATAAAAACAACAATGTATAGGAAACAAACACACACTAGCATGTACTTGACATGTACATCCAATCATACCAGAAGCACTAAAGATGAAATTATACTATCACTATGGAACAGATCAAAGGAAGTTTGTTTGAAAACCAGTGAATTGGAAAATGAAAAAGATTCACAGAACAAATTCTCATGAAGAATGGATATCCATCAATGGTCATCAAAAAAATATTTAATGGACAACAAAAGGAGTTGCCAAAAGAAAAATAATTATTGGTACCATAATGTATCCATACATACCAGGAATGGTGGACAAATTTTAAAAAATCTGAAATCAATATAACATTAGAACTGCTTTCCAAGGTCAAACCACACTTTGATGAATTCTTACTTCTACCTAGCTCAAACTGGAAATACTGAAGAACAAAAACTGCATCTATGAAATAACATATAAGTGTGGATGGAAATATATTGCTGAGACTTAAACTAATAGTTAAAAGAGAAAAAACAGATGTCACTTCAGTAGCAGATCAGGCATGTACTAATGACCATATGTTCAATTAGAAAAATACAAAAATATTGGATAGAGAGAAAAGATGCATAGAACAAAGTTCAAGGAAGTTGCTTAATATGACAATGGCAAATAATCCTATAAGTCAATCCAGTGTGGCAATACATAATGTAAGAAAGCCTCTAATTAACATTGCTCTTAGAAAAAATTAAGTAAAATATATGATGAACTCAGGAGGATTTAAACCAACACTCGTATGTAAATATATGAAATTTCTACTATCTGTTAGCTTTGGCAGAATAGTTCACTTGGTTAGAGTGTTTGCCTTAAAATTCAATATTCAAGAATCTAAAGGTTTGTGTTAAACTTCAATGGAAATACTGTCACTGCTCGTGTTAGCAACACCTGAAGAAGAGTGGAGAAAATTTGTATAAAAGTTTTAAATAAAGTTTAAAATTTTCTATACATTCAACATTTATTGATAGATGATGGAAATAATCGCATATATTATCACACCCATTTGAAAAGTCTTGTTTGTATTGGTCATTGTTTAACATATTTATAGCAACCAAAATGTGATTTTATAAATAGTGAATTTTATGTCACATTTAACAAGTTGAGAAATATATTGACTGTTCTTATATCACTATGCACTTTAAATTTTATGAAGTATTTATAAATAAAACAATTTTCATATGATATTATTAGTTGCTCTGGGAATAATTTGACATTTGAACAGCAAAATGGACATGTTGTGCTTCATTTAAAAGTTATTGACATTTTATGTTGTAATGGTCCAGGTTTTCCACCAAAATAGGGGGAACATATCTCACTATGATCAGACCTATGGTCTTTGAGTAGGATGCTGTGAATGATATGATGAAGTACCTAACCAATGATTGTATTTACCTCTAATAGGCTAGCCTTAAGTTTACATATTAAATTCAGATACAATTTAGGCTAGTTCATCCATGCCTCACCCTTCTTTTAGATTCCATAACACCTCAGTATTCAAACTCAAGGATAATGTGGCTTTTGGCTCTCTTCAGGGGTGAATTTACTTTAGATAGCAACTACCACATCTCTATATATGATCCAATCAAGTGAAGGATTCACCTAACCATATTACTATATTATGATGTAAAAAGAAAGTGTGTATTTGCATGTATATCTGGTTGTGAATTGATGAATGAATTGATAAATAATTTTGACAAACTAGAGACCATTTTAATGAAAATCAAGATAATAACATTTATTGACTAACAAAATGAAAATTGAAAACTCTTTTAACATGATAAAAATATGTATATATTTTGGGTATATCAAGTATGTATATCTACCATTTTAACAATTAAATGTGTTTATTACTCCAACCCTTACCCACGGTAGATATAATGACAAGGCACAAAATATTTACAAAGCAGATAAAATTAACAAAAAGAAAAATAATTAATTCATTATTACAATAATCGTGAAGCTAACTATTTTATGATATTATATAATGTGTGTGTAATTCCATCTGTAGAATTTCCATCTCTTTGGAGACCCCCTAACTATGTACAAATTTCCTATGGTTGATAGAAAAGAATGTTCACACCAGAAGATTAATCATTCATACCAAATAAATATAAACAATCATTAGTTAACAAAATAAATAAATAAACAAGAACTCTGTAGCAACTGTATGTTCTTAATATGGAATAATATTAAATAAAATCTTACTTTATACCATATTATAGTGATGATGATGACTAAAGTCAAGTCAGTATGGAGGAAGAGCTGACATAAACTTTATTTAACAAAAAAAATATTGTCTAACTTAATAATTTTTTCCCCCTGTACCTTCTTGATTCCAATTACAGTGGACTCTTCCAAGGTGTAGATACTTAGGTTTTCAAGTACGGATGTGAAATGAAGATAAAATTCTAGATAAAGATAAAATTCTAGAAACATACATATATATAAAAAATAATGCATAATAAATTAAAGCTTTCATCAAATCAACTTGAATAATGTTCATGAATTTGACAAATAATGTCTTTTATAGATAGTCTCTCGCTTTTTGTGTCATCGTTCTTCGGCAAGTCATGCATCACTTATGGGAACACCTCGGTCATATACTGGAAATGATGTTATTTCCATCTTCTGTAGTTGCTTTCATTCTGGATCCATCAAGACATTTAAGACAGGACATTTGATGTTTCATTAGGCATTATACAGTTGAATATAAAATCACATTTTCTATGGTCGGGAACAATAGCACTTTGGCCCTATGGCAATGTTAAATTATCCAGAATACATTGCTCTGCAGTTCATAAAAGACTTAAATGTTTTTACATTTGCTATTTGGTATTTAATGGCTTTAATAAAAAAATAATTATTTCATCATTTATATATATATGCTGGCGATGTTTTAATTTCGTTTTTTTTTAATCGTTTTCAAGTAGCACAGTTTTTTTTATTTTAAATGTCAATTTAAAAGCAGTTCAGTTATTTTTATCCAACCGCATGAATCTATCAAAACTTTTTTCTGTTTAAATATTGGCTATAATTTTTTATAATTTTGTACTTTGAAGATTAAATGAATAATTTGGAATGTTCAAATAAGTTCTCCATATTCTCTTAGATTCGAACATTCGACTTTTAGATGTTGGTGTTATTCTTTTGAAAATAATAAAAGACAAAAGAAATGAACTGGGTTTGCTTTTATATTGGGCTTAGTTTCCGTTGTTTAGTATACTTGCATTTCTATTTCTTTTGCCATTGCTGTGTCTGTTGTTGCATGTATTATATTGATTGTAAGTGAAATAAAATTAAATAATAGAATTCTGCTTTCACTTTCTGCATTTGGTTACCTAGTAACTGGCCTGACATTAGGTCATTGCTATGTTTATTGAATCTAAGTCTTGTATCATGATGTAAAAAAATACATTGACATTTAATTCATTATTGATATACATATATATTTGTATGATATCTTTAACTAGGGTTTTATCTTTTTATTAGATAAGGGAAATTAATCTATTGTGACATTTATTCAATATAGTATTTAATAAAATAAACGTTTGATACATTTATATGTGTGTGTGTTTACTCTATAACATGATAATGCATGCTTAACTGCCTATTAGCTAATCTTACATTTTAAATGACTTTGATTTGGTGATGTGAGTAAACAAAGGCTGGACTCAATCGAATTGTAAGGTACCTTTACAACGTTTATCACTCTTGTCATTTGTTCAGATGTAGTTCAGATGTAAATGTCACACATAACAGATAGATAAATTCAAGGTCAGAATAAATTTTATTTTAAAATAAAAGTTTAAAATTACTATATGGAGGCTAAGCTCTCCATATAGTAGTGCCACTCAGTGCAAGCCAGAGTAATCAATGTATGCAAGAAGGTTTGTGCATAAAATTCCTATCTAGTGCCTACTCATCCAATATCTCCAAAATAGTTCAAGCTTCTGCTTTTCATCAGTGAGAAGCCTTGGATAAAAGCCAGAAGCTAGAAACTAGCCTGGGAATATTGGATAAGTAGGCACTAGATAGGGATTTTATGCACAAACCTTTTTGCATCTATTGATTACGCTGGCTTTCACTTGAGTGACACTACTGTATGGAGAATTTAGCCTCTGTGTAAGCATAAAAAATGGTAATCATGTGATGTTTAATGGTTTAATACTAATCCTGCCCAATAGGGTTACAGTGACTGTGGTTATTAAAGAACCAAAAGACCAAAAAGTATAGATGCTGAACTAAGTTCAGATCTATATGACTATACAAGCTAATGATGTTGAATAATTATTATCTTTTCATTTTGGACTCAAAATTTTACAGTTAGCTAATAAGTTAAAAGATGGCTGTTGGAGGGTTGAAATAGATCGAAAGATCTAGGTGAAGTGCTCTCAGATCCAAGACTCCTCACTGATGAAAGTCACACACTAGACCTAGTCTGTGATATTGGATGAGTACGCACTAGATAGAGATTTTATGCACAAAGTTTTTATATCCATTGATTACTCTGTCTTGCACTGAGTGGCACTGCTGTATGGAGAGTTTAGCCTCTGTGTAAACAGCTTATGTAAGCATAAAGACCAGTGATAATGTGATGCTTAGTGGTTTATTTATTACCCAAGTATTGTTTTATGAGATATTTAATTTGCTTATTATTTATTGTGTTACAAACAGCATAATTTAATATAGCTTTAAAAAGAAGTAAATACTTTAGTCATATAGTCAGATTAAAATATCTTATAAATATTAATAAAAGAAAAAAGGTAACACCTTTGGCTGAAAGGACTACATCTTATTCAATTTTAAATTCAGAAACCAAATGATTCATACTCATAAACTTGACATTTTTTAATAGTCATTTATCATTATATAATGTTTGATTTTATTTTAAATTTATATTTACCTTAAGGATATATCTATTTTCAATATAATGTGTCCATACTGCACATTCTTATCCATTTTTTATACTTTACATGATAGAATAAAAATTGTGATAAAACAGACGATGTTTATCACCTAAAGCCATATATGAATGATTGCATTGTAAACTATTATGACATAAATATGCTTTTTTCCTATCCCAAAATCTATCAAAGTACATATAGGATAGTGATAACAATACATCACTAAGCTATCAACAATCTCAACATGTTGTCAAGGCAACCTCCTTTACCCATAAAGGCCTGTTAAAGAAGGTTGCCTTGACTACAAGTTGAGATTGTTAATAGCTTAAAGATTGATTGTTATCATTTACATTCATAAACCTATTAGAGCCTTAAATAATTAACTTTATTGTCTTAATAAATATATGAGAGATTATAAAACCAATATCCACATTTAAAAAAAAGATGCATTTATTTGTTTATTTGGAAAAAATAAAATTGAATAATGAATCCATTTGCAATTGTTTTATTGATGACAAATATGTGCTACACAAAAATTATTATCTAGAATTTATAATTATCATTATTAAATGATAAATGTGAAGATGAAACTTAATATTAGAAATGCAGAATATAGCTTTGATAGTGGTTAAACCTATTATTGTCATTGTTGTTATTTTTCTGAGTACTAATACTCTCATTCAACACATATAAATAATTATATGATTGAGTAGGAATACAATTTAGCCAAAAAGTGTGAAGTAGATAGAAAAGCTTGTTTATTAATAAACAAATATATATACACTTAATTAATTAGTGCAGTTGCACTTAGTTGATTAGTGCATATACATTTAATTATGGAACAATGGTTTTTGTATTAGTCACATCATAAGTTGTGAGATTATTTAACAGGATTTTTAAACATTGGAATGTTAGACATCACAGCACTTAGTAGTTGTATTAAATTTACACAGGCTGTTTTCACAAATAGAATTCACAGTAAAAAAAACTTTTAACCAGCTATTTATAAAATTGAACTGTACTGTAACAGTATGTTTAAGTACATTGCTGTAGTCAAATCACTACAACATCAGATGACCACCATTTCTAATGCTTACAAAATCTGTTAACATAGTAGCAATTTTATCCATGCAATATTACCAATTAATGCAATGCTAGAAGGCAATAGGTCACAATATTGTATGGAGAAATTTATTACTATATTAACAGATTGTTTAGGGGGGGGGGATAGTTATCATATGGTATTATAGTGGGTTAATACTAATCCTAGCTAAAAGATGTTGGTGACTATGGTTATTAAAAAAAATCAAAACCAACAAAATGTATAGACCCAGAACTGAGTTACATTTAACTAAAAGGGTAAACAATGGGTGTTGGAAATTGCATTAGATACAAAGATCTAGTAGCTGTGCTCTCAGATCCAAGTGTTCTCACTGATGAAAACTATAAGTCAGAAACTCATCAGGGGATAAGTAGGCACTAGATAAAGATTTATATGCACTAACCTTCTAGCATCCATTGGTTACTATGGCTTGCACTAGGTGGCAATATTGTATGGAGAAAGTTGCTACTGTTTTATTGTAGTCATTGAATTGAATAATTAAATTCCCCATTTGTGATGCAGTCTATCTAATCTTTTAAAATGTCTCCTGTTTTTGAAATTGGTTTCTCTCTTACAGTGTGACTGACAGAATATAAAAGGGCTAACTGCCAAGTCTCAATGTATAATCATGAAAACTTAATAAATTAATGCCTGAAGATGGAAATTCATCAGTGTTAGGAAAACTCATTGAAATAAAAAATGTATTTGGAAAAAATTTAACAACTTAAGGTGTACTCATCAGCAGTTTAAACTAGCCAACAATATTCAAAAGATATAACTTGTGAACTTCTATTACTCCAGGCTTTAAAAAAGTCTTAGCATTTACAATTATTTAATTATTACTAATTTTATAAAGTTTTATTCTTATTTATTTTATTGTATATTACATTAATAATTTGTTTCCCTTCCACTATTTTATGTATTTGCCATCTTGTTTATTTAATTTTAAAAAAAAAAACACTTTAATATAGACTTTCTTTGGAATATAGAAATTTCATACAATAGAGATATGTTAATTATAAAATTATTATTTTAAAACCAATAAGAAGAACAAATTATTTGTTTTATAAAATGCAAATGCCTATTTTGTATTATATTCAAATTATATTTTTATTAAATTATTGTTTAGTTAATATTTAAAACTCTTGTATTTCTTACAAGATTGTGCAATTTGGGTAGTAGTCAGATTTATATAAAGATAGCATCATAGTGGTTTAAATTATGTAAATTGATTATGTTATGATCATGGACCTGTAATTTAGGTTAGAGATGGTATCCATCTGATGTCACAAATTAATTTTTCTGAGGTATATAAATTTGGAGAGTGAAGTGTTATTTGGGCTTATGTTACTATAAACTCAAGTAACTTAACAGGCATATAAGTTTCATCATTTATCCAACCTAGCAAAATAGTTTATGAAAGGGCTTGGAGAGAAATCATATATGTCCATCTTGGATTATAATTCTTATTTATGTAGTTCTTTATATATTTCCTTATTGAATCACCTTTACATATTACTGTCTTTGGCAGTCAAGTGAGGCATGTTTTTATCCATCACCCTTTGATCGTTACAATATAAAAATATAATAGCAAGTTGCTGTGATATTTTGGAATTCTATTGGCAATTTTTTTAAAAAATATATATTAAAAAAGCATAAAATGCTTAAAAATCTTGTTATATGCAAAACTTGATCCATATATGCATGCTGACAATGCCTAAATTAAGTTTCGCAAACAATGTTTAATTAAACAGCTATTTATTTTTCTGAATGCAAAATATTAACTAAAAAATAGTAATAATCAACTTGTATTTGTAAAAATAAGTAATGAAAATTGGAGAAACAAAATAAAGGATTGAGATATTTTGAAGAATACTCTGCACAAATAAGTTTTTGAATTTTAAAATTATATTTTTGATAAACCAAAAAGGCAGAGTTAAAACCCAAGCTATAAAACAAATCCAAAGAATTAAAAAATACAAATTATTTTACATTTGTAACTAATCATTGGACTACAGATTACAGTTTTCATAGCAAAATTATATGAGTGAATGATTTCAGTAATATTTTTTAGATATTACTCATAGTCAACACTAATTGCTAAAATATTAGTTAATATATATTTATTATTTATGCAGTAGCTTGTTTAATACACTAATTTGAGCCACTAAATATACTTCATCATTTTCCAGTGATATAGTGCTTACCTGTTATTCCAAAGAATATATTGACCTAGCTCAGAGATAATTTACCTTACTGCCTGAATGTTTCTCTGTAATAATTAACACCTGCACTTAACAAGAGAACCTTCAAAATAAAGTTTCAAGTTAATAAACATTTAAACTTAAAAAAAAAAAACAAAACAAGAAAATCTTCAATCTAAGCTGCAATTAATCCACATTTAAATTATTATCAGAGACAATTCTATTTTGGAAACAACTAATTAAAAATTCAAAGTCAAGATAAGAAGCAGATCAACTAAAAAGCATTGATGCCTCTTCTATAAAAGTATCTTAATATCTAACATACTGGCTATATATATATACCTGTACAAACAATTTAGTATATGGTATTTGGCACTCAGACTGTCATATGACTCTCAACTCTCCACTCTATCTCATATCACTGATACCCTTGACCACATATATGTCTAAAAGATAAACAATCACCTATTTCACTATAAACTCATTAACACTTCTTTAACACTTTAATTTTATTTATTATAACAGTTTCAACTGTACTAGCAGTCTTCTTCAGATGTACAACATAAAAAAATTCACCTATTTCATGCTAAAACAGCACTCATCAGTTGATCCAGATTATCATCTCTACACATATATACAATAAGTGCTCAGATTTATATTAAGATAGCCAATCTTATAAATACTGTTAGATCTTCTTAATATAAATCTGAGCACTTATTTTATATATGTGTAAAGATGATAATCTGGACCAACTGATGAGTGCTGGTTTAACACGAAATAGGTGAAATTGTTTGTAAAATATTTAAATATCTAATATGGTTTTTAATTTATTTTTTAATTTTCCCCTCTATAATGAAATTATAAAATAGTAGAAATTTGATTTTTTCCTATATTATTATTAAAGATGTGGAGAGGATAATTATGATAGAGAATCATTACGTGCTTATTCACAGGCAGTAATAAAATTAACCAAGGTTAAATTAAAACAACCCACAATCAAATTACCCCAAAATCACAACTCAACAAAACTAACCAAGAAAATAAACTCTAAAACACAACCAATGGACTGCTACATCAGACTTCTCAAGTATAAAGAATTACAAAATAACATATTTAAACTAAACATTACCCACAATTCCACTACTTCCCTATCACTCTTAATATTAAAAGAACTTTTAAATAAGTTCAAAATCATAAAATTTTAATAATAAAGATTCTATTTTTTTTTCTTTATGATTATGAAGCAATTAACTTATTTGAAAATTCTTTTTATATTAAGGGGGTATAGAAAGTAAGTGGAATATTTTTTTTTAAATGTCATAGCATCGGCCGGGACGTGAACCTGCAACCCGGGCAACGCAAGTGCAAGGCAGTCGCACTGACCTCTCGACCACCAATGCAAGACAAGTATGTTATTTTGTAGTTCTTTACAGCAGTGAATTCGTTGGTGGTGTTTTAGAGTTTATTTTCTTGGCTAGTCTGATTGAGTTGTGAATTTGGGATAATTTAATTATTTATTGACTAGTTTAGCTTTATGCTTTTAATATTTATATATGTGTGTGTATGTGACGAATGTACATATATATATATTCAATGTGGATGGAACCTGTAGAGACCTTCATCCTGCAATGGATTGATAATGGTTGAACATGATGATGATGATGAACATACTATATTAAGCTTTCATAAAATGTACATCTATGACCATATTGCTTATATCAATATGTTTTCTATGGAATAAATATGTTGTTAATTAATTAATCTATTTAGCTTAATCTTATTTTAGCCTTTTTTTTTTTTTTGCAAATATAAATAGTTTTTTGTTTAGTTAAATAAAGATACTGTAGTTGGTGTCTACACCATCATTCTCCATATCTAGTCTTTTAAAAAACTGGAAGCAGAAGTTACAATGGAGAAACTAATTAAATATGGAAAGGTTCAATTAAGATTTAGAGGATATCCATCATTAGAAAGAAGGTGGTAATTGTAATCATTGTCTGTTTTACACGTTATTGCAAATGAAAATTATATTTCACATATTATGTCTTTATGCTTAAATCATATAATTAAAAAATGAAAAGCAATATTCAGTTTGATCATCATCATCAATAAGTTTAAAAGTTAGATGTGTAATGTTATTTTATAATTAATAGCTTTTTGATGTTAAAAAAAGATTTAAATATATTTGTTTCATGCATTTATATGCATTGAATTAATAAATGGAATGATGCATATTTATGAATATTATTAATCCTGAAGACCTAGAAACCAACCGGTTCGTGAATGTCTAATGCCAGCATTAAATACTTTCACCTACATTGAATTTAAAATGAGTTGAAGTTAAGAGTTATGCAAATATAATTTATTCAAGCTTCATTCCTTAAACATGTGAAGATATTTCATGATTAAATTACTATTTGTTTTATCTTAATATCATTTTACTCTTATTACATTTGAATCAAAGGGAAATTCTAAAGAGAATATTTATTTAAATTTATTGAAATTATATTTGGATTCCTCCACCTCCTTCTTTCTTCTTTTCTTGCAGTATATATAAGAATAATATATATAATAATTCAATTGTGGTATTTTATGCTATCTTAAACAAATTTTATTTAAAAAGATAATTTTTTTCTATTTCTATCTATTATTTATAAATCTACCTATCCTTTAACAAACAGAGGTTCAAAATAAATATTTAATTTATATTTTACACAAAAGATAAAGTTTATTTAAATATTTTTAACAAGTCATGGGTGTTGCTGCATTTATTAACACGACACCTGCATTTACACACATAATTAGTAAGTAAATAACAGGCATTCCCTAAATCTAGTATTATACGGGTAACACATTTTTCTATTCTTTCAAACCATGCTGTTTTATTAAGAAAGAATGAATCCAAATATTTTTACTTAAAGAAAATCAAAAATTGCTGCAAAATTTAATAGATTATATCTAGATAACTAAGCAATTCCATCTGTTTATTTTTACTATTTATATATATATATTAATCTTTAACTAAATTTAAAATTTATAAATGGGCTTAAAATGATATAATAAACTATAGTCTAATAAATGTCTAATATATTTATCTAAAGAGGATATTGATAAATGAATAAATACAAAATGATAAGCATTTGTAGATTTTCTTATAGTAATTTAACTATATGTTTCTCAGGCATCTGATGTTATAGAATATTTGATGTTTCTGATATGTTGCTGCTTTTGGTTTTTTGTTTCACTCTCCTGCAAATATCTATAGTGCTATTTTACCAATTATGTGTTCATTTAATTGCATTACTATTTAAAGCTTTAATATCAACTTGATTTTTGACATTACAGTGGTACTGAAATTGCTATTTTTTTGCAATTGCTATCTTTTTTATATTGTTTTAAGTCTATCTGTAACCTTATACTATGTTGTGCAATAAGTTGTAGTTCCTTTTTCTCTGCAGCTATAGATTTATATATAAATTTAAACAAAAATCACAGATGTCAGGGTGTTTGTTTACTTGACAATAACCTCTAATTATTATGATAAAGCTATGAAGGAGGTGTCTAATTTCTGATTGGCTGATTGTTTCAAACCTGAGACAAAATTGGTGATTTGTAAAGAAAAAATGTAATTTGCTTACATGATGCAATCTTTTCATAAATTTAAACAAAAACATACATTACCAGAAGCAGATCAAGCCATGTGGGGGCTCTAAATGATAAAAATTTTAGAACCCTCAAACTCAAGTCAGAAGAAAAAATTCAAGAAAATTCTCATTAAATTATTAACAAAAAAGAAAAGGAATCAAAAATTTAATACCATAACACATTAAATGAATTTATTAAAAAACATATTTTTATATAAATTTTCATCTTGCTTTATTTTTTGCAAATTAATCAATTATTTTGCAATATCAATTCAGCTTAAAATTTCCTGCTCTATATACAAAATGGCCATGTTATTTAACCTTTCTTTTCCCACAGTACTCCTTAAATAATTTTTAATATACTTTAAAACAGAAAATGATCTTTCTCCTGACACATTAGATAAGGGAATTGTTAAAAAAAATTTAATAATATTTCAGCATTCGAAAATATGCAAGGCATTTCTTTGGTGGCTCGATAGATGTTTGATGTGGTCTTTTGTGATGTCCTCATTTTCTTTTAGAAATATTAAAAAATAGTCAAATTCAACTTAAAAATTACAAACATCAATGTCACTTTTATAAATATCCTTAAACTTTTTTATCGCATCAATGTCATTTTTATAAATATCCTTAAATTTTTTTATCGCATTCTTTTTTCTTCTATTGATAAATTCCAATCAAGAAATATTCGAAAAGACTCTACAACAACTTCTTACACCTGAGTTCTTCGAGATAGTTCTGCCTTAATGTTATCACAAATGACATAAAATGAATTGACTATGAAATTTTCTCTTATTGTAAATTCATGTCCAACTTTTTTGTTTTCATCAAAAAACATTTTTCTCTTTTGTTGTCTGCAAGTTTGTCCATCTTTTACATTAAACGATAGCCCTGATAAATCAGTTGCCTCTTTTTCAACTTTTTCAAAATTTTCTCTGAAATTACTGATAAAATTTTCTAATGACTTCAGTAAAATAGATCCTTTCAATAGTTCACACTCCAATAATTGCAGTGATTTACTAGTAGCATTTATTCTTTGTAAAATAGTATTCCAAATCACTGTCATTAGGATAGTTTCATAGAAGTGAAGTCACCTCCACTATGGTAACTTTTTTTCTTCTTCAGTTAAAACCTCTTTTACATGGGTGAAACCAAGTTTTATAGCTAATACAGCAATTTCTCTTTGTGACCATCTTGTATTAGAAACTCTTTTGTCTGTGACAGAATATGTACACATTTCTAGGTTTCTGGTTAAAAATGTGAATAAATTCTGCACAAACGTAAAATACTCAATTTCAGTGCTACAACTTTCTGCAGTGAAATTTCCAATTCAATTTAAGAAATGATTAGCACATGAAATAAAAACTGCACTTGGACTATGTTCTTTAATATGTGCTCACAAACCGGAATACTTTTTTAACATATTAGAAGTATTAGCAAATGATTGTCCTTGACAGTTTTTAATATTTACTTCTAATTTTATTAAAGTTTGCAAAACTTCTTGTTCTAAATATGAAGACGTGTGTTTATCTATGGGAATGAATTTCACAAATCTTTCCATTATATTACCACAGGATGAAACATATCTTATCACAACAGTTACTTGATCAATATGTGAAACATTGGGAATTGAATCAACAATTATACTATAATGTCACAGATTTGATTTCTTCAATTATTTCTACTCTTACTTGATTTCCAATAAGACCTACAAATTCGCCACAAATAATATAAAGATAAATAGTTTCCATTTCCTTGTCCTTGGTTGTCATATTTTTGTAGCATAACTTTAAAAACTCATCATATTTGCTTAGAAATTCCAAGCAGGTTAAATAATTTCCTTTTCTATTGGAATCTTAGCTTTCATCATGCGACTCAACAATTTAATTGTTGATACAATTCTTTTCAACACTTCTCTCCAGATATTCTTTCTTTTTTTGAAATAGTTGAGTATCAATTCTATTGAATTTTGTTAATCTTTTATACATAGTATACATGGCTGGCATATGTTCTTTTGAAACTTCATGGTCCAATAAAATAATATTTATTGATCACCAATTTTGTAAACCAGTTATTAATTTAGACTTTAATGTTGAAAAGAGTTTGTAAGGGTAGCAGTAAAAAACTTTGCTTGTTTCTGAAAATATCAGCCAATTTCTTTTTTCCATAATTCCATTTGATTTCTTTCTGTAGAAATGATTATAAGAAAATCCTCTGTAATACACTTCATCTCTGTCTTTATATACTACTTTTAAACTCTCTCTATTCCTGATATTTTTGGATTTGTTTTTAAGAATATGATCAATAATAGCATCTATTAATATTGTTGGCCATAAAGCTTTATCATTTATTACTTCAAAGTCTATATCGTAGCATCTTTCTGGACTATGTCTACCTTCAGCATTTTTGCAATCCCTTTTTTCAGTAGCAATTTCAACCTCTTGATTCTCAACTTGTTCTTCCTCTTTCTCTTCTTTAGAAGAAGTTTCAAACATAGGAAATTCTGAATTATCTGATGTAAATGTCAATGGCAATCCTGATTCTGTATTAACTTTTAAAAATTTATGCAATGAATTTCTTTGGCTTTCAGCAATTTCCAGGTTTTTTAATTTTTTTTTTTTTTTTGCTTTTCTTCATCACTTTGATGTCTCTTCATTTTTTACTGTGAAGAAAAAAGTTTTTTTTTTTTTTGTAAAATAATTTAAAAGCAAACGATGCCTACCATTTTTTTTTTTCATGGTAATGTTGTTAAGATCTTTTAAGTTACAAAATTGATTTAAACTTGTGTTTAAATCTTAAAACTGATATTTTTAATTTAACTTTGACCTTCTCAATTCCCCAAAACTTGGTAATTGTTTTACCTCAGTAGATTTTGTTTACTATAAAATACATTCTAGAAAAATATTATTGCAAAAATAAGATTTAAAACTTCGCTCACACGCTATATTGACACAGGTGTACGGCAGAGCCACTTTTGTTTATAACTATTTTAATTTAAAATTAAGAATTATTAGAAACTTTTAAATAATATTTTATTATATATGTATCTTGGTAATTATGTGACCTTTACACATATACTTGTGATCCTTAATATAAAATAACAAATTGGCTCATTTAACAAAATAAAATAGTCGTAAAGAAGTTTTGGGAAAAGTAGATGAATAATAGAAGACTGAAAAAAATAAAGATAAAAAGATAAACTAGATTGGCCATATATTAAGCCAGAAGAATAATTTAATAAAAAATGTTTTAGAGAAAATGGAAAATGGAAACAAGAAAAAAGAATGAAAAAAGTTGACTCCACTGGATGAAATAAGGAATGGGATGAGGATATGTGGAATGAAAGATTTGGAGAATGAAAAGAATGGACTGGAGGAATGGTGTAACTTCTCTTTGGATCTGTCTATAGGGCATAATACTATTGATGATAACAGGCATTTCTATATTGATATAATAATTTAATTGTAAGCCAATTGTTTATAATTGGTAAGCAATGACAATAAGATGGTTATAGGTTATAAAGAAATGACTTATAATTGAACTGGATAATTCTTGGTATATTTGTTTATATATACAGAAAACTACACTACAAAACATGAAGAGATTTTATTAGAACAAAGAATAATAATAATAAAAAAATTATATAGATGAAAGAACATGATTGTAAGAATTAAGATAACATAGCCCTTGACTGGATAGGTTACTAAAACTAATGATAAACAGATGGATGCTAACATCTCAACCTGAAACCCAAGAGATCGAAAAATGTATAGAAAAAATATATGTGCAAGATGGATAGAAAAAATAAGAGTGCTTGCTGAAGTGATGTGGAAAAGTTATGGTACAAAAAATTGGATTAAATTTGGAGAAATCTTTACAGTTAATTCGATGATTTTGTGGAAATGATTGTGGTGATATATACATATACAGTATAATTCTTACTTATTATTAATATAATTTTCTTAATTTTTATTTATAAAAGACTATTTTTAGAGAAAAAATAAATAAATATTATACATAGCATATTTGTAAAAAAGAAAAAGCACAATTGAAAAAAAAATATAAATTTCATTGTGACTAAAATTTATTCTGTCTTCTCTTTGATCTCATATTTTTTGTGATCTCAATTACATCTGGTTTCTTTTTCCCATCTCTTCAGCTTTACCTTAACCTATTGTTTGTGATATGCATAAAACATGCTCTTTAAAATGACATGTAATTTTTTTCTCTCTTCAATTCAATTGAAAATTATTACTGGAGGCAGTTTGTAGGCATGCGCAGTTCTGTTGGCTAAGTCTCTATTGCATTAGTGAAACTAGCATATGCAAATCTATTGCCTGGTAATGGTTTAAAAATTTATATTGATACATACACGTAAAAAAAAAAAAAAGGTGGAATTTTACAATTTCTTTGTTAATAGTGTACAAAAAAGAAAAAAAAATCTTAATATTTAAAAAATTAGAATTTTCTCTAATGTTTTATTAAAAGGGGGGTTTAACAAAAGTTAAAAACAAAGTGAATTTAAATAAGCTATTTTAGAAAAAAAAAAATCAATACTTCTTTTCTCATAAATTATTAAAATATAACAATTTTCAAGTGTTATTAAATTGTCCATAAATTGTAGAGAATGTTAATTTAAAGCAATTTAGAAGATAATATATTTAGCTCGCCTGTCAACGAATGCTAAATAAATATACGTATTTTTAAAATTTTATAATTTTATTGACAAAGATTAAAAACATTTTTAAAACGTTGAAGAAGGTAGAAAATTAATCAAAATAATGTTTTAATAATTAAAAACGGAAAAGCAACAGAAACACAGGCACGATAAAAATAAAGCGAACGCTACAATTAGAAAATTAGCATCTTCATATCATCTTTTCGAATAGAAAACTAATAATTATAGTCAGTGACTGACAGTTTAAGGTCTGGAAAATAAATACCAGGAACTGGTCAATGTTGCTTATCGTAACTTTCTGCTCCGCCTAGTCCATGAAAGTGGGAACAGTGACCGGTTCATGTTGCACTATCTTTTTGATCCTGCTCATTTGCTTCTAAGGAAAGACAATGTTAATGTTTTTTTGGAATGAAACAGGTTTCCATAACTCCCAGTTAAGATAAACTTTCCTTTTTAACATTAGATGTTTAGCTACGTTGCTTATTAATTAGTTACTTAAAAAAAAATACTGAACTTTTTTAAAAAAAATTTCTAGTTTCACTTCCAACTTGAATCCCAGGTCATGGATATATAGACCAATACTTTAAGCTTACTGTACCGTGTCTCCAGTGACTAAAATGTAATATAATGAGAAAGAAAAAAATATTTTAGATTCAATGTCAATAAGAGCAGTTCCTTAATCGCAATTTATTATTAATAAAGAAATTAATCAAAATTATTTAAAGAATCAATATAAGTCTGTACGCGTATTTCGCAAATCTGTTTATACGTAGGTGCAATGTAAGTAAATAGACAGAGATAGTAGAAATAGTTTTCTGAAATAAAAATTGTTTGCTTATGATATCGAGAATAAATATAATAAAGTTAATTTCTCTATCTCTCCATGCAGATGTTATTTATAATTTACATTGCATTAATAAAGTTTTAAACTATTATATATAGAATAATTTTAATAAAGGTAATATTTATGAAGTAGTAAACAGTATATAGGAAAAAATTTAAAATATCAAAACATTTACATATTTATCATGTAAATGAGGTGATATAAAACTATTAATATATATATATGTACAAGTTGATGGAATTCAGGTTAATCTGCAATAAGATTTTATTCTATACTATAAATAGATCTTTGGTATCAGTTGCCCAGACAGAATAACTATATTTGGTAATAAAATATAAACATATATTGTAATGCTCTATGCATTTTAATATAATGGGGTACTATCAAGACCTAAAAGTACCAGAATCAAAGTACAAAGCTGTCATTTCTTGTACTCAAATCATGTAAGTAATCAACCACCAGATTATTTTTATTTTGTGCAGTATATTTACTTTTTAATAATTTAAAATTAAGATTTGTGGAGTCGTTTGTTAACTTCAAGTTCTCACATCATAAATATTATATGCTATTATATACTATAAACAATTCCATCCTCTGTCATAAAAATTGTAAGCAATGCTAGCCATTATATATATATGTCTTTGTTTAACACCAGTTTTAATTTCAAATACTGTACTTTGCATTTTTAACTGTAGCAATAATAATCCATTCTCTCCTTTCTTCATGTAGAAACTGTATTAAACCACTAAACATCACATGATCACTATCTCATACTAGCATATAATTGTTATTAAGCAATTCAAAACAAAGCAAAACTCTCCATACAGGAGTGCCATCTTGTGCCAACAAGATCTAGATGCAGTGCTCTCAGATCCAAGGCTCCTCACTGACGAAGGCCACAAGCCAGAAACTAGTTTGGGGATATTGGATGAGTAGGCACTAGATAGAGATTTTATACACAAGCCTTCTGGCATCCATTGATTACTCTTGTTGGCACAAGATGGCACTACTATATGGAGAGTTTTGCTTTGTTTTGAATTGTTTTAGAAACTGTATAATATGAATAAATTTTTTGTGAATAACAAATTAATCGATGCTTTAGACCTATCCTATTCAATGTATTAAACACCTTGACTAAACAAATAAAAACAATATATAAATAATTTCTTTGTTTCCAATACTTTGGTTTTCTAAAACCACATTGACTATCTGGTAATCATTCAACTATAATTGGAACCAATCTATTTAATAAAATTCTTGAAAATAGCTTTGCTATAATGAAAATTACTACACCTGTCTATTCTTTTTGATTTTAACATTTGGAACAATAAAAACATGCTTAAGAATGAGTGGACAATTTCATGAGTCCATATATTACTAAAAAAATTCCAATATTTTTTAACATATTAAAATCTTTTCTAGATATTTTATCAGGACCTGCAGCCTTTCTATTTTTAAGTTTATTATGCCACTAATCTTGATATCTTTGTCCAAATGTAAATGAGTAGATAAAATAGATATATCATTAAAAATTATCTAAATTCTTTTATCATAAGAAACATCCTTAAATGTTGTCATCTCAACTTTTTATCAAAATATTCAAAAGATGATCAAAATATTCATACTACCTGTTCAAACGATCAACATCATCATATAAGAGTGTCATTGCTGTGTGTAATAGGATTGTGATACTGTTTTTCATGGCCATATCTAAGTTTCAGTGCATCAATTAAACAGAAATTGAGACATAATTCAGGTTTGGTGTTAGCATTTTTAATTTTGGATTAATCAAAAGCAAAAATTGTGATTTTTTTTTTTTTTTGGATTCTGGATTTACATCTTATTAGCACAGGCAAAACTCTCTATACAGAAGTGCCACCCTGTGCCAGCCAGAGTAATCAATGGATGTTAGAAGGCTTGTGCATAAAATCCCCATCTAGTGCCTACTCATCCAATATCCCTAGACTAGTTTCTGGTTTGTGGCCTTAATCAGTGAGGAGCCTTGGCATCCATTGATTACTCTGGCTGGCACTTAGTGGCACTACTATATGGAGAGTTTTGCCTGTGTTAATAACAGTTATGTGCAAGCATAAGAAATGGTGATCATATGATGTTTAGTGATTTACAGCATGCTGATGATTGTATTATTTTTGCCAGTTTAAAAGATGATTTCCAGAATGGTCTTAATATTTTGAATGCAATATATAAAGATTTTTGTTTATTAATTCATGTTCTTGTGACGGAAGAAAAATCTTCAACAACTTATAGCTTGAAACGTTATCAAATTGAGAATATAAACCAGTTTAAATACCATTGTAATTTTATAAGTAGAAATATGAACTTAGATGTTGAGATACATCACAGACTGATATGTGCTGCTGCTGTTTTTAACAAGTTAAAAGAGTATTTTGTCACTGGAAAATAACTACAGCAACTAGGTTAACTGTATATTAGAATTATTTTACCTAATTTATTATACAGAATGGGACTCAAAGACCTTATCAGCACAATATAAAAGCATTAGAAAAGTTTTATTTAAAAATGCTCCATAAAATTTAAAAAATATAATGGCAAATCATAAAATTAATCAGTATGTTTTTAAGCTTACTGGATGCGATATTATAGAGTTAATTATTTTAAAATATGCATTTTTTTCTACAGTACAGGCTTTTTTATCTCTGTACTTATATATGTAATATATAGGGGTTTGAACTCAGACTTTCACATGACTCTCAACCACCAGTGCTATTTCATACCACTGATACCTTTAATCACATTCATGTTGGAAAGATAAATAATCACCAATATATGTATTTTGTGCTAAACCAGCACTCATCAGTTGGTCCAGATTATCATCTCCACACATATATACGATCAAAGCTCAGCTTATATTAAGATAGCCAATCTTTATACTTTAAGAGACATTATCATTGGACATATAAAATTAATGACCAATGCAAAACATATGGTTTTTATGGTAGGTAGATCCCAACTATTTAATAAGAATCATCTGAAAGTCATTGTAAAATGTCAATTGTCTACATTGAGATCATATGGCAGAAAATAGAATACATCTTAAATACTATTTGTCCAGGTATGAATATTATCTAGGAATACTTTACTTTTTTTATTGATATATACTCTTTAAGTATTCTCCATATTCCCTTGCACATTTTTTATAATGATTTTACATATATGTTATTGTCTTTTGAGGGGCTACATTGAGCAAACCTTTTATGGAATTCATCTATAAGAAATGTTTTGTTGCAAGAGGGATTAGTCTGGTAACATAATTTACTAGGTGATGTAGGATATTTATAAATGTGCCCATTCTTGCATTGGATCTAGGATTTGTTATTTTAGTATAAACAGCTTGATGTTTCTGAAAATATAAATTCTGTGATTCTTCATGAGAAAAGTATTCTTATTGTTCTACCATATTTTACTTGAAATTACTATTACAACATGAACAGATAAGGTAAGAGATGAAATGATGTTCATGCATATTAATAAAGGAAAAATGAGCAAAGCTACATTAAGCAGAGATGAAAATCTTCCAAGGATGTTGAATTTGGAGGCAGTTAGTCTTCTTAACATATTAATGGGAAGGAGGGTCAGTGGATTTATTTAAATACAAAATTTATTAAGACCTGTTAAAATCTCCTAGAATAATGGCTAGTTGTGGAGAAAAAGTGAACATGGAATTTAATATTAATCTTGACCTGTTTATTATAGTTGAGACCTGAATTAATATATACATAGATTAAGTTTATTATAATTCTTGTATGCTGTAATAAAATTACCAGAAAATTGGTGTTTAGATATAGAATTTTAAAGGTTTTGAATGAACAGTTTCTTGTAATTACTAGTCCAGTATTTTCCAGAAGATGATAAGGTAAGATGATGATAAGGATTTTAAAAAGATTGAACAGCTATGTCTAAATAGGTATAGTCATGCAAACAACTACAAGTTTTAGTTTCTAGAAGTCCCAATACTTCTGGCTTTTTTAATATTTATTCATCTTGATATTTGAAATATTTTTGTTTTTGTATTTAAGCCTTTAAATAATAAATGAGCATATTCTAAATATCATTTATTTATTTTCTATGATTTTAACTGAATTTCTCAGGTATAAGTAAAAGAGTTATTGAGATCTGTAACAATATCTGATATTGCATTTAATATTTCTGTAATGTGTTCTTGATTTTTGTTGACTATTTGTTCTTCTTTCTTGCTTTTGATTATTTAGTTTTGGAGTTGAATTGATGTGATTTCACTATGTGATTTTTTGTATTGCAAGTTTTCATGACTTGCACTTTTCTCATGATTGTATTATCTTCTATTATAGGCTGTGCTATTACATTTCCATCTATGGCCTTTTGAATTCAAACTTTCCATTTATTGTCTTCAACCATGGCTGACTCTTGTTCATCTGTTTTGTTTTACATCTTCCTTTTTGTGTCTGTGGGTGTCTGCCTGAATTGATTGGGGCTTTGAGTCTATTTCTATTGTCTGCACTTTTAAGTTTGTTTTAAAAATATTTGATGCAGTGTTACTGAACATCGTGTACTGCTCTACATTATCCATGTTCTTTATGTTCTTTGTACCTTCTGTTAAGATGTTGAGGGGTATATTACTTTTTTGTTTATCTTGTTTGAGACATATGTTTTGATTGGAGGTGCTGCTCATCTGTGTGTGTACTATTTCTGTAGTTGTTTTTCTTGCACTCACTAATGGAATTAAATTTCCTGAAAATTGATGGAATGGCATGTTCATCACATTCCAGATTGTACAAGCTGTAAGTTATTTGCAATATTGACTCCCTGTTTGCATTGAAACATTGAAATTTTAGGCTATTAACCAACTATAATAGTATTGTTTGTTGGTTTGCCATTTGCTTTGGTACATCTTTTGGGTTAATTCATTTGAAAATTTTACTTTGAAAGCAAAATTACTACATATGTGAATGGGTATGTCTTGATGATAAAGTACTTGAAATTGACTAGTGACTCTCTTAAACTCATCAAATGCATAACTTAAGTATGTATTTTATATTACTCTATGATGTAATTATTTTTATTTGGTTCTATTTTAACTTTTTAAATATTTTTACTGATTTTAAAAGATATCTCTGTTCTGTGTGGTGTGAAATTCTATAATGTATATCTAAGACTTGGGTGTTTATTATTTTTGATATGCTATCCCATATTTTTTCTTGCACTAATGGTTTATACAACTATTACATAGAAATTTATATAAGAAGTAGGGTATTATGCTATTGCTAGAACTGCTAAAGTGTCTATGAAGAACCATTTACAGATGGAGGAAAGATCCCTTGATACTATTAAATTAAATTTGTCACTTATCATTTTCAGTTTTTTTAGTTCAATTTTCCAGAGGATGTTCATGTTGAATTCCACTGTAAATGTGCTTAATTTATTTTTTCTATATTTACTAACTTAGTTTTACAAAATCTCACTTTTGGAAGTAATATTTGCTATCCATTTCCTGGATTAAAGTTATTTGAATAATTATTGTTTCTGCAATTTATCTTATTCTTACTGAATTTGCTTTGATAATATTAGCATGTGTCCTTTCAGGTTTTTTAATGTTTTTTTTTTTTTTGCATAGCTGTAGTTATCTTATTGGAGTATACATGCTTATTATCCAGAAAAATATCACATTTTATAATTCTCCACATATACACTCCAATGCAAAACTTTTTATAATTCTTTTAAATTTGAAAATACTCTGATGAAGACTGCAAGACAGTCGAAACTGTTAGAAAATTAAAGGAATTATATATATATATAAATTTGCATTGGAGGGGACATGTAGAGATTTATAAAAAATAACATATATGAAGAATGCAAAAAAAGTAAAAGATAAGATATAAGAATAATATCCAAAAAATAAAAAGATTCTTACCTTTTATTGGTTTTGTGAGATTAAACAAGGTTTTGATATTATTAAAAAAATTTCACTGGATCTTGCAAATAAATATTATTTAAATAATTTTCCTCTACAACTTGTGTCTATTTTATTATATTATTATATCACTAAAAGTTCTTCATTAGTTTGAAGCCTAATATTAGACATTTAATAATATTTAGAATGCTGATATAAATCGGTGAATATTAACTATATAATAATATGAATAATATGTAAACAACATTATTTGAAATACACTACATAAATTAAATAGTATGATGTGAATGTATAATATCTTGATCAAAAAATCTTATTTTATAAATTTAAAAAAATCTCATTACAAATTTAGGATTTTAATGTATAATATAATGCTGATATAAATTTTTAATAAGTCAATGGTTAATATTTTAATATAATGTATTTGGTCATTATATATTTGTTAGCAGTCATTTTAAACAACTAGGGTTATTATAACTAAAAAAAAATATAATATATGAACACAAACTAATCCAAATTATATCTTACACTTATTATTTATTTGGCAACTTATGATATATCTTTTAATCTTTTTTCCAGCATTTTTTTTTCTCTGCTCTTCAGCTATATGTTATAATCAGAAAAATCCTTACATTAAAAATCTCCATTGTATCTCTTTAGAGTGGCTTAGAGATAATCTTTGTAAATGTAATTAAGGTCTGCTCTATTATATGAGTTTTGCTCAATTTTTTTATGAAATAAATTATCTTTCTTTACTTCTACAAACCCAATCAAAAAAAAAAAAAAAACCTGCTTTTCAAGTATAAATTCAAATCCCTATATATAAAATCTCTATTTTGTCTACTGTCTGAATATATATATATATATCTGTAATGCTTTACTGGACTACACTCTTAATTTCTTTTATTCAGAGACTACTCCAGTAAATAATCTTGATCCACACTTTGTCTGTCATCCACAATGCTGTCAAATTCACAACAAAGTATGGATTTTATTTATATAGAAACAGGCATATTTAAAGATTTACATTTTAATTTACTTTGATTAATTTAGCTTTATGAATATTTTAATTTATTGTGTATACTTCAGAAATGTATCTTGCTGGATTCTGAAATATACCAAACAGACCAAATTATTCCAAACTTTTTTTTTTATTTCAATTTTTCAATTAAAAATGCACAACCTAACTCATTTCCATTTAATTTGCATATATTAAGTCTAATACAAACAATCCCACAGTTTTCAAAATGGCTATAATTATGAGGCATGGAACCTTGAAAGTGCTCAGCCTTAACTGAGTGATTAATATTTTTTAGGCGTATAGCTTCTGCAACTTACACAGCATATGTGCTTTATAGATTATCACATTTATTTATATAGTATTAAAATCTTTTGTTTAATTTACATTAAATCTTTAAAAAAAATTGTTAAATCAACCAATTAAAAAACCATGGCCTTTCCATAGGCCGGGTATAAACTTGTATAATTATATTTGGCAAGTTAAAAGAACACCAAGTAGTCTTAGAAGCATCCATAAAAATTTTCTAGTGCTTTTAAAAGATGTTATTTATTAAACATAATAATTAATATTTACTGAGGCTGTAACCCTGAGCATATGCATGTAAAATGTGATAGTAGGGACTTCTACAGTTGTAAAGGTCCCTACTATCACATTTTACATGCATATGCTTGGAGTTACAGCCTTAGTAAAATGTGATAATAGGGACCTCTACAGGTGTAGAGGTTCCTACTATCACATTTTACACACATATGCTCAGGGTTACAGACTCAGTAAATATTACTTACGTAATCAATGTGTGTTTAATAAATTTCTTTAAACATAATAATCAAAATCTGTTGTTTTTTTTAGAAAGTAACACAATTATTTAAATGGATTCACATTATCATGTTGATAACTAACCAAGTTAAAAGTTAGCTGAAAATACTTCATCTATAACTAGATGATAAAACATTTGTAATGTTAAATATTCATCACTGAATCTAATTTTTTTAATTCATTGTTTTAAAACATTAAGAATACTAATTAAAACATTTGTCATCAATATTCTACTAAACATCACATGATCACCATTCTTTATGCTTACACAAATTGTTAACAGAGACAAAATTCTCCATATAGTAGCACCACTCAATGCAAGCCAGAGTAATCAATGGATCCTAGAAGATTTGATCATAAAATCCCTATCTAGAGTCTACTCATCCAATTCCCAACTTGTTTTAAGCTTGTGACTTTTATCAGAAAACAGCCTTGGATCTGAGAGCACTATTTCTAGATTTTAGGATCTAATGCAACCCTCCAGCCATCATATTTTTATATTGCACTCTTATGAAAAGTGATCATCCATCAGCTGTTATTAAGAAAATCTTAAATAGACAACAAAAAGAACCATTAAGAGAAAAGACAATTATTGGTACTGTAGTGTACATTCCAAAAATAGCAGACAAATTAAGGAAAATCTGCAATCAATACATCAGAAAAACTTTTCAAAGCCATACCAGGCTAAGAGGAATTCTAACATCTACAAAGCCTAAACTTGAAATGCTGAAAAAGAAAATTGCATCTATGAAATACCATGTGAATATGGAAGAAAATATATTGGTGAGACTAGCCATCCCATTGAAAAGAATTTGCAAAAACATAAACTGATGATTAGAAGAGAGAAAACAGATGTGTCTAAGGTAGCAAACCATGTATGTACCAATGAAAATATGTTCGATTGGGAAAATACAGAGAAGAAAAGGTACAAAGAAGAAAATTTAAAGAAGCTGCTCACATGACAATGGCAAAAAATCCCATAAGCCAACCTAGTGTGACTATACATAATGTATGAAAACCGCTAATCAACTTTGCTCTTAGAAAAAAGTGGAAAAATCAGGAGGCACCTCATAGATAATTATATGAAATTTATACTGACTGTTGCCTTTGGCAGGATGTCTCAGATAGTTAGAGCATTACCTTAAAATTCAATAATCAAGAATCTAATGATCCAGGTTTGAATCCCATGCTAGTACTGTCACTGGTCACTCCAACAACTCTTGAAGAAGAGGGGAAAACAATACCTCTTGAAACATTGTGCATATACTAACCTGTTTGCTGTGATATTACTAACAGTTGAATGTAATTGGAATATTTAAATAAAATTAAATTGTTCTAAAGACATTCAACACACATATTATATGATAAAAATAGTCCAATATAAAAATACAATTAGAACATCATCATCACAAACCTCCGGGAAAACACCCAGTAGTCACCTTCTATCTTTTCAGTTAACTATAAAGCTTCGAGTCCAAAATAAAAACCCAATAATATTTTCAATTCAAGTTCATTTGCTTCGTCATATAGATCTGAACTCAGTTTAGCATCTATACATTTTGCTATCTTTGGTTCTTTAATAATCACAGCCAGCAAAATCCTATTGAGCAGAATTGATATTAAACAACTAAACATCACATGATCACCATTCTTTATGCTTACAAAGATTGTTAACACAGTGGCAAAATTCCCCATATAGTAGTGCCACTTAGTGGAAGACAGAGTAATCAATGGGTGGAAGAACATTTGTGCTTAAAATTAATAGTATTTGTCAATGAAATAAGGATTTTGTTTTTAATTGGTTTCAAATTTTAAAAAAAATTATAATCACTCTGGATCCTATAGTAAATACTATTTCTGTAGTGTAATTTTCTCTACACCACTCTCACACAAGTTATAGACTTGATATCTATCCACTTTTAACAATTTGTTGAAAGATATAAGCATAAACATATGATCAATAACATGTGAAAAGATATATCATCACCAATGCGCACATTTCATGCTAAACACCATTCATTAGTTGGTTCAAACAACAATCTCTTACACATATCTTTATCATTATTCACTTTATATATATATATTATAACGTTTTTCGTTTTGCTAGGCCTCTACACGCTAATATAAACTGCGCATGAGTTGATCAAGCTATGTCAAAAAAGAAGAAAGTTATATTTCTATTCTAAAAACATAGCTATATTTCCTGATCAACTCGGTCTATTAATTGTTGAGAATTGTGCTATTGATGAAATCAGCTTTTAATTTATTTAATCTGGGCACCAGAATTCCTAAGAATTTGCTGAGATCGTCATATAACATCTCACAAATAAAAAAAAATGCTTTTAAACTAATCGGTATTACATCATACCGTAACGAGGATTAATTTTTTAAGATTATTATTCCTGGGCTTATTCAAACATATTGGCAAAGGTAAATTACATTTTTAAATCTTATTAAACTACTAATAGATTTAATAATAAATAATAATAACTATTATTAATAACGCACAAATGAAAATTGGTATTAGAAATATTTTTATTCTAATAGATAAAAAATGTTTGAAATAAATTATTTATCAAATAACTTGGAGAGAACACACTTAATTCTGATATGAAACATTAATAATAAAAAAATAACTGCTGAATAATTAATTACAAAGTTCTTGGTTAAATAAGAGTCTCTATCAGGATTCTATTATAAGCTTATTTTTAAGAATTGTTTGCAAACATTACTTTTGTCACAATCAGGATAATGAAACATAACTTACCAGTAAGTTTTGTGAATTCAGTAGTAGATAACTATGCATAGTTTTTTGGGGTTGAATTGAGCTCACAGCCTTTGATTATTAGTTGATCTTGGTGCTGGTTCCATAGGCTAATCACGTAAGCTTCTCTGGTGTCCATCAGTAATGATGTCAGCTAAAGCTCCGGTCTACTCTCGTATGAATAACTTTTTCATCGTAGAGTGGTCTGGATTCTCTAATCCAAAACCAACCAAAAGAATATCAGCTAAACCAAGATGTTCTTCAAACTGATCTCTGCCTTTTATACTCTCTAGAGGCCCAGTTTTCCGACTTCTGCACATATCTTTTGTTTGTCAAAATATACGTTGATAATCTTATATATTCTTTATAAAATTTATGTTACAAAGTCTTTATTTTTTTTCAGCATAATTCTGCCATCTTTAATTAGTTGAAATATTTTTACTTTCTCTTATCTAGATTGGTAATTTGTGTCTTTTGTTCTCTCCAATTCTAACTTTTATTTCTAATTACATAAAAAAAAAAAACGAAAGAATAATTTAACTTTCATTGTACGTTATAATTTTTTTAAAAAAAAATTAGTCAAAAAAAAATCTAAATTTACTTTTATTTTTTAGCTTTTACCAAATGCCAATATATTTGCAACGTATATAAATAAACGTTACAATATATATATCAAATTACTATATTTATTTAATACATTTCAAATATACTGCCCTCCCAACATTGACACAACTGACATAAAAGTATATTATTATTTTTTTATTAGTCATTCATTAGACTAGAGATTACCCAATTAATGAATAATATTTCTGTAGTTTAATTTTCACTACACAATTTTCATGCACAGTAGAGACGGGTTTCTATCCACTTTTAATATCTTGTGGAGGGATGTAATCACAAACATATGACCAAAGACATGGAAAACACCTATGGTCCCCAAAATGCACATTTCATGCTGAAATCAGCACTGATCAGTTGACCCAGACCACAATCTCTTACACATATCTTTATCATTGTTCACTATATATATATATCTTTTTTTTTTTTTTTTTTTTTTAAAAAAAAAAAAAAAAAACAACCAACAAAATAAAAAAAATTTTATTTTTAATAAAAGAAAAGAAAAAGAGGAAAAAAAAAAAAAAAAAAAAAAAATTTTAATTTTTTTTTCAAAAAAAAAAAAAAAATAATAAAAAAAAAAAAAAAAAATAAAAAAAAAAAATTAAAATAATTTATAAAATAAAAAAAAAAAAAGAAAAAATAAAAAAAAAAATAAAATTGTTAAATTTTTTTAAAAATAAAATAAATAAAAAAAAAAATTATAGAGAAAAAAAATTATAAAAAATTTTTTTTTATTTCTTATTTTTAGTTTTTAAAATGAAAATATGACACAAACACAAAAAAAAAACCACACACAAACACAAAAAAAAACAAAAAGAGGGGGGGAGAGGTAAAAGGAAAAAAAAAAAAAAAAAAACGAAAGGGAGAGGAAAGAGAAAAACAAGACCTACTTCATCAAAAAAAAAAAAAAAAAATAGAGGGGGGGGGGGGGAGACATATTAGAAAAG
Source organism: Epiperipatus broadwayi (assembly GCA_028023455.1). Lineage (NCBI taxonomy): Eukaryota > Metazoa > Onychophora > Udeonychophora > Euonychophora > Peripatidae > Epiperipatus > Epiperipatus broadwayi. The sequence goes on along the minus strand of JAQFVV010012606.1, from coordinate 111,100 downwards.
AAGATAATAAATGGAAAATTAAAATTTTAATCTAGATTCCAAGAGATTGTAAAAAACACAGAAGAGGACCACACGTGAAAGGGGGGGGGAAGAAAAAAAAAGAGGAGGGGGAATGGAGAGGAGAAGAGAAAGAAAAGAGGGGAGGAGGAAGAATAAAGGGGGAGACCCCCTCCCCGCAGAGGGGTGAGAAAGGTGGAGAAAGAGGAGGTGGTGGTGATATATATATGTTAAAACGAAGATTTGCACGGGTTAAATATATAAAATACATATTTTACGGGTTCATCCGTGTTAAAAACTTTTAATATTAATATACTGACATTTCGACTTGGTCACACTAGTCATCCACACAGTTATAAAAGGTAGAAAAATGGTTGTAGAGGCGCTACAATCACTGATTTGAATAAAACGTTAAAATTCCACCAATAGCAAAAATGTTAAATTTAGGAAACAGAGATAAAAAATAAAATAATTCCTCGTGAAAAATCTTGTGTCTGTCCAAAATTTTATGGACTTCAAAAATTCACAAACCAGATACCCCCCTTCATCCAATAGTAAGTGCAATAGGTTCTCCAACTCATATTTTAGCTAGATACTTATCGGATTTCATTAAACCTACAATCCCATCTATTAAATCATATATTAAAAACTCTCTTCATTTTATTTCTGTTTTAAAAAGTTTTAAAATTAATGCTAATGACATTCCGGTCAGGTTTGATGTTGTGTCTTTGTTTACAAACATTCCAATTGATGAAGCTTTAAATATAATCTCACAACATTGCAATTTACCAGACCATATTATTGCTTTGATTAAACATTGTCTCTTAAATACATATTTTGTATACAATGGACAACATTACAGACAAGTTTTTGGTACTCCTATGGGCTCACCTATCTCAGGAGTAATAGCTGATTTATTCATGGAATATATAGAAACTCATGCTTTAGAATCATCATCTTTAAAACCTCTCATTTGGCTCAGATACATAGATGACACTTTTGTCATATGGCAACATGGAAAAAATAAATTAGATGATTTTTTCTTACATTTAAATAATATGCATCCTCATATTAAATTTACAATGGAGACAGAGTCTGATGGAAAACTCCCTTTTCTTGATGTTCTAGTCACCAGAACACCAAATAGTTTATTTTTTCTATTTACAGAAAGGATACACACACAGACAGATATTTACATTCTCATCATCATCCAACTCAGATAGTTTCTATAGCCAAAACTCTTTTAAATAGAGCAATTAACCTTTCAGATGAGACACATCTGAAAGAAGAAATAAATCATATTAAGTGTTTTATTAGCAAATAATTATAATTACAAATTTATATAAAAAAGCCTTATTTCAAGCCCAAAATAGACAAAATAGGAAACAAAAAGATGATAAATCAGCTATTAGGATTTGTGTTCCATATGTAAAAGGAACTACAGACAGTATCGGACATATATTAAAATGCTATAATATAGATACAGGATTTTCTGCTCATCAAAAGATCAGCAATATAATAACCAAGCCTAAGAATTCAATCCCTCTTGAATCTCATGGTATCTATCAAATCTCATGTAAAAATTGTAAAGCTTCTTACATAGGTATGAGTAATTGTCACATCAGTGTTAGGAGAGATGAGCATGCTAATGCAGTTAAACAACATTCATCATCATCAGCACTCTCACTCCATACTATAGATTCAGGTCATAAAATTGTTTTTTCTAGTACCAGGATCATATCCAGATGTGATAATCTCTACCAGTGCAAAATTATAGAAGCCATTGAGATACTTAAAAGGCCAGATTGTATCAATAAGCGAGATGATACATGCAAACTTCCTCCTATTTGGAAAGAGTTTTTTAAAAAACTTTCCTAAATTTAACATTTTTGCTATTGGTGGAATTTTAACATTTTATTCAAATCAGTGATTGTAGCGCCTCTACAATCGTCTTTCTACCTTTTATAACTTTGTGGATGACTTGTGTGACCAAGTCGAAACATCAGTATATTAATATTAAAAGTTTTTAACACAGATGAACCCGCAAAATATGAATTTTATACATATATATATAACAGACTAGTACAGTTTATCTGATGTGCTAACAATGCTGCCCTCACAACTTTAACACAAATCACTTAATGAAAGTTTATTAATATTTTTTTTTACTAATCATTCATTAGACTAGAGGTTATCCAATCATAAATAATATTTCTGTAGTTTAATTTTCATTACACCACTCTCATGCAAGGCAGGAAGGAACCAGTATCTATCCACTTTTAATATTATTGTCAAAGATATGAAAAAGTTCTATGATCCCCAAGATGCACAGTTAGTGCTAAACAAGTACTCATCATTTGGTTGAGGCCATAATCTCTTACATTTATTTTTATCATTGTTCAGTATATGTAGAGATAGCAAATTACTACAGTTTATTTGTAATACATTGTACAGGCTTAAACCTGCATTTATATATGTAATATATACAGGATTCAAACTCAGCCATCTCATATTGCTGACCCACCTGATCACACACATGTTAAAAAGATTTATCTTTTCAACATGTGTGTGATCATATGGGTCAGCAATATGATATGGCACTGAGAGTAATGGGTCATGTGAAAGTCTGAGTTCGAATCCTGCATATACAGTTTATTTGATAAGTGTCAAACAGGCTGCCCTCACAACTTTGACACAAATCACTTAATGAAAGTATATTAATATTTTTATTAGAGATTATCCAATAATAAATAATATTTTTGTATATTAATTTTCACTACACCACTCTTATGCAAGAGAGGGACTGGTTTTTATCCACCTTCAACACTTTTATTATTTGGATTTATGAAACTAGTATTGGACTGTTTTAAAGATTATTATCATAAAATTAAAAGAAAGTACATATCTCTATGTAACTCCAGCTTCTACTTCAAATGCCTCTTGCTTTTTTACTTTAATAATAAATCTTCCAAAATAGTAACGTAACATAATATGAATAACCCTTCAGTGGATTATTAAAAATCCAATCAGAAACTTTTTGTGTGAGTTCAAGAAACGACTTATTCCTATCTATAATAAACTTTTTATGAGAATTTCATCTGTTAGTAATGTAACTGGCTTAAAATTTCAAATTAGCTGTTTTAATATTTAACAGTTATTGAAATTTAACAAAAAAGCAGAAGTGGTAAGGAAAACTTTAATCTAAGAATCATTAACTCACATCCATTGTTCTATCATTACACTAAACTGTACAAGTACTAAATCTACTTATCCATTCAAAATATTTTTTTTTTAGAAATAGTTATAAGAGCTGCAAAATCTGACTGCAATTTCCAGTCTACTATATATCTAAAGAAAGTAGTTCAATATATGAAAAATATTGTTGTATGTTTTTTTTCTCATGTGTCATAGCATCAACCAAGAAGCGAACTCAGGACAACTGCTTGTAAAGCAGCTGTCACTGACCTTTCAACCACCAATGCTTGACAGATTGTTGTATGTTTATTTATATTTTTATGTCCTAGAACCATGTACATACAATGGATCTTAAGTAGTCTCTATAATAGCATTATTTTAATTGTGACCAAAAAATCTCAGTATCAATAACATCTGGACAATTTAATTATATTGATCTTCTAAATTTTTTGTCCAATGATACTGTATCATGAAAATAACTAGCAGACCAACTGTTTACAAGGATGCAACGTGAACGATTGACCATATACCCCCAATGTACAAAATTATTATAATAATAAATAATAATCAAGGTTTACTCTTTAGAACTTCATAAGAAGTCCAAACACTGAAAATGACAACTGGACTGTTATAGGATCTTGAGTTTTTGAATCCACCATTCTACTACTGTTACGGGCCATACCAGACATTGAACTATAAGATACCACATTTGGTGTTTTAAATTGAAATGTCTACATCTGAATGGGAAACTTCCAAATATATTAATAAAAAATTTACATTAAGTAAATGCTGAAATAAAAAACCAAATATGATTCAAGATATATTAGTAATATCTTAGCTATTACATCATAAAATGTGTTTTAGCAAAAAATTTTAAAAATACAAAAAGTGAATAAATAAATTTTTTTCTATCAATTAAATCTTCCAAGGTTTACCTGATCTGACCTTTGCAGAAAACTTTTGACAGTCTTAAATTTATTTGCAAATATTTTTTAAATGTTTATTAAGAATAAAAGAATAAAAACATTTGCAGATAAAACTAATAAAGTTTAAAAAATGTTAAATATTAATGTTAAATGTTATCAATATGGTCTATAGATACTGTAAACAATATGAGCAAATTTTTTTTTGAAAAAAGAAAAGACGAAATCATTTCAGATTTGGATGTGTCCAGCTAATGCAGCTCAGAAAAACATTAATGAGTGGATCAAGGTAGATAAAGCTAAATTATCTAATCTGAAAGACAATATCAGAAAGGGATCATACCCAGAAATTAGACTGATGCTAATTCTAGATCATTTGATATGGCTTACTAGATTTAAGCTAATGTTTAATCCTGATAAATTTGATCCTATTGCCTTCACATGAAAAAAATTAAAACAGACAAAACAAAAGATGAACTGATAATCCCTAAGATCATTTTCTGTATGACATGGGAAATGTTGGATTTAGACTCACCATGTCCCCAACCAATAGTAGAATGAACCTAAAAAGGAAAAGAAAAGAATAAAAGGCTACAGTCCAGCAATCCCAAATAAAGGAAAATGAAACCATATCAAATAAAATATATCCCAAAAGATCTACACAGCAATTGCACCAATGGCGAAGAGATAAGGAGACTGATCATTAAAATATAACATGATCAGCCTGGACAATTAAATTTAAAACTATATGTTAGAATATTATAACTGCTAATGTAATAATGTATTTATAATAAATTATTTGAAAAAAAAAAAAAGCAATACACAAGCTGGTAAAGAAGAGGGTGTGGTCTCTTTTTTAAATATCATAATAATTCAAGTATTAAACGGGTTTCAAATTTTGTACCTTCCTGAGATTTTTATACTCATGTAAACAATTAAATGAATTTATTGCATTTCTGATATGAGCTCACAATCTCATAATCTATAAATTAATCAAAAAATTACTCTGATGTCTCTTACTATACATGTATTTTTCAGACCAACTCCAATCATCAGTTGAGCTAGAAATTAAAATACCCTGAATTCACTCTTCAAAAATAATAACCTGACTTTATATTAAAATACTATGATTGAATATTTGTTGACATTAAACCTTTTAATGTAGTATTATAAATATCTGTATGAGTAGAGATGATATTTATTCATATTATAGCATCCAATGGAATATTTTATCTTTAATTAGAAATCATGCTATTATTTTCAGTAGGGAGGCTCAGGTATTTAAGTCTTTAATTTATCTGATAACCAGATACAAGTCTAAAATAATACACATATAGCAAGAAAAATAAGTATATCTTTTTTATTGGTCAAGGGTTTATGAGAGAATGGAGCTGATATCTCTTCAGTATAGTACTTCATCAATATCTTATATGCATATGTATATTTGCTCATACGGCTACTAGAAAAAATAAAATTTTAAAAAATAAATCATGTGCAGCAGTGCAATGATAAAATCATAATATCTTAGTAATTGTTTTTTTATTAAGAAAAAAAGAATTTATTCATGAAATTTGTTGAAATTACATTGAATTTATACACACATTAGAAACATAAACTGGAATAGGAAGTCTCTGTGTTTGTTACTCATTGTCCAGGAGATTGTGTTGTGATCAGGTTTCTCCATGCAGTCTTTCTGGAGCTAGAAGTCAGTCTCTGTTCCTGAGCTTCTTCATGGTCTGCAGGTATACTGCCCAAGGGCTGAGATCGGTCAGTTTGAACACCATTGTGCACCTTGTGAGCCAAATTGAGAAAAAGATGAAAATGGCCATTCTAATGACTGCAAAAATGCTGCTTTTGAATGGTCTCAAAAGTGATAGCACATTTGTACTATTAGGAGGAATGTTGGACACTATTCTAGCCTGCAGCTGACCAAGAAAGGGACAACGGAAGAAAAGATGCTGAAAAAAATAAGAGTCTTACCATCATAGCATTAGCAATCATATACAAACATGTACTCATTTGTTGTTACATTTGTTGCAACCAGAGATTAAAAATTAAAGAGGAAAAAACGCTTATATATAGCCAATATATATATAATTACTTTAAAAAAATTGTATTAATAATATGGTGAAAGCATAAAAAAGATGCCAGATGATGGTGGCTTGAATACATCATAAAATCATAAAATCTTCTCTCTATCCTAACTATGAAAACTTTATAGGCATTTCTGCTAATAATTTTTACATTGAATGAGAACAAACTGGAATAAGGGATATTAAAAAAAAGATCCTGTGAAGTTCAACCAGGGCACTAAGAAGTTCATCACTTAGATGCAGTGAACACATTGCGCAGTGTTGCTTGACTCATCAAATTATTATTTTTTAATCTAACATTAAGACCAAGATGTAATTTTATTGACTACTAATTTCCTGCTAAGAAATGACATCACAAACATATAAGAAATAAAATAATCGAATGTTTTGTCGCTATGGAGATCATATACTTTTCAAGCACTAGGAATAATAAAATTGACATTTGAACCAGGAATCTTCTGCTTCTGAATCCGTCACTAAATCTTGCGAGATTTTACAAGGAATTTGCACTTTAGAATAAAACCATAAGCCCTATGCAATTTAGCACAATGATAAAGTGAAGAATTTAAGTGCTAAAAATCTTGGATTGAAGACCGCTTTCTTCAAACATTACATGCATGCCCTTTTTAGCAATAAATCATAACATATTAGTTTGTTTTTTTAATTTGGATTTATGCTATCATATACATATATAGCACAAACTTAGCGCTAAATGAACGTGTATAAAAAGTATGGGTGTGTGTTATACAATTTTTTTTTTGTATTCATAATAAAAATATCTCATACAGTTTTTCTTTGAAAGGATTATGTTATTAAATGCAAAAAATAATCTGAAGATAGAAAGAGAGAGAAATCTTTCAATAAGGAAATTATTTGACTCCTCCCATCCTAAATACCTAACGTAATTTGCATTGTAAATAGCTATTCATTTTAAATTAAAACAAAACCAACAATAAAAACATTAAACGTGCTGAGATGCGTTTGATTTATTCCTCTCACTCAAGCGTGAACAATATAAAAATATCCCTAATTACACGTATTATTAATTAACAGTTATTATTTATAAATTCCTTGTATTTATTAAATTTTAATGAAAATGCTAACTTGTATAATTACTGTTAAGAAAAAAAAACTATTTTTCTTTTTAATGAAGCTTTAAAAATTAAATTTCTTTGTTATTCGTATTGTTTTTAGTTTATGAAAGCAAATTATATACGTATGTATAATGGTTTGCCATTTGCAATTCTGGGACAAAAGATTGCTTTTATAAAAGTGAATTTTTGCATAGATGTGTTAATGAAAAGTATGTAATAGTGGGAGAAGCAAATTTTTTTTTTTTTTTTTTGTAGGAGAATAAGCAAGTATTTGGTATCTTAGCGACAGAAAACTTGAAGATTAGCTTAGTAATCCGGAATATAATTATTTATTTCATATACTTTAAATTATATTCTTTGAAAGAAATGCCAACTAATTAAGATTGAGTATTTCAATGTATAGTAACATAGTTAAATAAAGGGGATTTGAATTCAGATTTACAAGCACCCTCCAACTATCCACACTATCTCATACAACTGATACACATGACCACGCATATGTAGAAAAAAAAATCACCAATACACGTATTTCATGCTAAACCAGCACTCATCAGTTGGTCCAGATTATCATCTCCCACACACACATATATACATAATCAGTGCTCAGTTTATATCAAGATAGCAAATCTTCACACTTTAATGATGAGTGCTGGTTTAGCAGGAAATACGTATATTGGTGATTATTTCTTTTCTACATATGTGTGGTCATGTGTACCAGTTGTATGAGATAGTGTGGATAGTTGGAGGGTGCTTGAAAGTCTGAGTTCAAATCCTCTTTATTTACAATTAAGCTCCAGATTTGTGAAGAGTGCCTGGTTTTCAAATATGAACATAGTAATATCATATGATGTTTGGGAATCTATAGCAAGATTGAGTACAACAGTTTCCACCCATATGATCAAATTAATTTTGTTAATCTTTTCTGAAAATTGATCAGGAACTTTAGTGTTTGAGTTGGTCATTGCATCTAAGAAACCAAAAAAATTGAGCTCTATAACATATAAGAAATTTGATACATATAATTTGTTTAGATTTAAAGGAGCATGGGCTATTGCTAGAGCCTCCTATGCAATTAATAAATAAGAGTCAAGTGTTTCATTATCAAAAAAAAAAAGGAATATGTAAATATTTCATTTACATAATGCACAGTAGGATATAAAGATGTTTTACGAACAGCAAAATAGTTGAGCACAGGGAATCTGATGGATTAGTTGAAAGCATGTTCAGTGAATAATATATTTAATATGATTATACCCTTTCTTGCTTAATGTTTATAATGTGAACATAAATATTACAGTTTGCATAGGAAAAGAGTCTTTTAACTTTTCAGAATTAAAATAAAATAAATTTCCTTCCATGAACCAATTGAATTAGTATGTAAATTACTGATGAATTACATCTAACCATAAAGCCAATGTCAGTGTCTATTGTAGAAGCTCCTTAAAAAATAAATTATACATGAGAAAGTGTAATGCTTTTTATTAGGGTTAATAGACTCAATATTAGTAATGGTTAGTTACTTGGGATGTGATATTCAAGCATGGGATGTGACAGATTGTGTTGATCCAGGAACTTTTAGTTTTGGAGTTTTCACATTACCTCTGGGCTAAACTGCACACAACATGAAATGACAATGGCAAACTAGTGCTGATAACCACCCAATATTTGGGATAACCACAGCGTATTATGACAAAAATTCTTTGGAATTATAAAATCTATCATACCAATATATCAAATTACTTTTCCTGCTTATCTTTTAATTTCATTCTCTTCGAGAACCAGTTCACTCAGTAATCAAGTGATTACTCGTGATAATACTGCTATATTACCATTCTCTGTTTGTAGGATTTTTAACAATGAGGATTTTAAACCAAAGCTGGAAGCTGTATTGCTCAGAACAACAAATTTTAATTTTATTATAATATCAAGTCAGTAATTTCAAAATTTCCCAAAGTCATAATAAATCAAAAATGCCTGTTAGAAAATTAGAAGTTACTAAAATATACAGTGAACAAATTGATGTCAAGCTATGTAAATGTAAAGAAGAGTTGAATTAGATTTTATACCTTAGGGTTTTTTGAATTTCAAACTATTGTTGTGATACCGATATTATATGAAATTTAAAGGGAACTGTACATATAAATGCAGTAATTCCATCTTTATATCCAAAGTCTAAAGTAATGAGAAACAATGTAAAAACAAGTCTGGTAATGTGCCTGTAAAAAGACTACTGTCTAATGTTCACTGATTATGCAGTCTTACAAGAGAAGGCTCTAGATAAAACTGGAATAAACTGTTGAAAAAAGTTTTACATTAGATTACTTAAATACACTCCAACTAATATGTTTAACAACACCATTAATAAAATAAATATGGTGACTTAATGTAGACAATAATTTTTTTTTTTTTTTTAGAAAATTAGTAACAAGATATTAATTTTTTAAACTAATTTTGTGTTATTAGATTTTGTCATTTTTAGTACTTTGAGATATTTTCATTTTCTACCCAAATCTCTCTTGAATCTTGATGTATATTGAACTAATTCCTAGCTGTCCAAATTGGATTTTTAATAATTTAAAACACAAAATAACATCTTTTTTAAAAAAGTGAACCTTTTTTAAAACAATAAATCAGAAAGTATTTCTTATTGATTTTTTATTGAGTAATGGATTATTAAAAATATTTAATACAATAATGTTTATTCTCCATATGGTATAGTTCCACTATTTGAAAATTCCATGACATTTAGTTCTGCTATGTGACTATTTTACAATAGAGTAGTATAAATCTGCCATATGATCATTTTATGATATAATATATTTTCATCTAACCATTTGATAGTGCAATCGAATCCTACCAACCAATTATTTTACCATTCAGTATATTCCATCACCTGACTATTCCCCTCATCCGACCACTCAGTAATAATAATAATAGTAATAGTAGTAGCGACAACAGCAGCAGTGGTAGTAATAGCAATAGCAGTGAGAGCAGCAGCAGGAGTAGCAATAATAATAAACAACTAAACTGCCATACAAAATGGAATGGCATTGGACTACATGCAATATCTGTGTTTCATACCAAAAAGATAATAAACCTACTTATAGCCATATTTGATGTTTTTTAAAGATACAAGTAATAATAGAAACTACACCCACTGATCGGTCTCCCACCACATATAACTACATATCTACACTGTTTGAGATATATGGACCCATGAGGAACAATATCACACAAATAAATACACATATTGGCAAATACAAAATCAATTGTTCCAGACCAAGCAGCAGATAAACAACTCACAGTACTGGAAGTAAGTAATGGCCAACTATTAAGTGAGTTCAAAAGATGGTTATTGTAACCAAAAATTTTTGATTTTATTATCAAACTTAACCTGAATGCCTTACCAACAACACACTTTATTTGGTACAAAAGATTTTACACAAATATCGATCCACTGTGTATGTTATGTCACAGAGAGAGAGAGAGAGAGAGAGAGAGAAGAGAGAAGAGAGACAGAGAGAGAGAGAGAGAGAGAGAGAGAAGCATAAACTCACTTCCTACATGATTGCCTAACCCTACAAAAAGTATGACTAATGAAGTAGAATTATAAACAAAATGGTAGCACAATAGATATCAAATTAGATGCGTACAAAAATCCAGCAATATTAATAATATGTGCAGCCATTTTCAGCTTATATGCATACTGGTGAACTCATTGCACATTCACATTTGGAAACAATCCAAGAAGACACCCCAACATCTACTACAACAAACTAAAAAAACTCAAGGATAGAGACATTATTTTTGCACTACAGAACATTTTCATGGTAACATTGTCACTCTTCACAATGCACTCATCATTATGACCAAGGACTGGAATTAGCACTCTTAAAAAAATAAATTTAAAAAATGAGGTCAGCTAACACAATGCCATTGATGGCAATCATCATTACAATGAATGTTTTTTACTTGGTTGAACATGCTAACTTTCAAAATCACGACTAAACCATGATTCTTCATTTTAGTAAACTCAATAATAAATATACTTGAATCCATAACTTTTTAAGAGAATTGCATATTTCAGTAATATGTCAGTTAAACCATCAAACATCACATGATCATAATTTTTCATGCTTACACAAAAAGTACGGATGCTGAACTAAGTTCAGATTTATATGACCACACAAGCTAATGAGGGTGAATTGAAAATCTTATTGTTTTCATTTTGGACTCAAAATTTTATAGTTAGATAATAAGGTAAAAAGTGGCTGCTGAAGAGCTGCAAATAATCCTAAGATCTAGGTGCAGTGTTCTCAGATTCAAGACTCTTCACTGATGAAAGCCACAAGCTAGAAACTTGTCTGGGGATATTGTATGAGTAGGCATTTAGATAGTAATTTTATGCACAAACCTTCCTGCCTTCATTGACTAGCCTGTCTTACACTGAGTGGTGTTACTTCATGGAGAATTTGTTCTAAAGATACAAATTAGCAATTTTAGTGTTTAATAGCTGTTGAAATTTAAGAAGGGTTGTAGATTCTTCTTATAGATACCTAACATCAACTTTCTGGGATGTTCATTTTTTAATGCAACTATCATTTAAATCTTAGAGCATACTAATCTATGACCTGTTCAACAATTTGAATTTGTAAGTGTTCATGTAATGTGAACATTTCTTGTATTCTAACTCCTAACAATAATATAATCCATTAAATGCTATTGTTTTGAACATGGATCATCTAGTGAATTTTTTTCCTAAACAAAGTTTTTGTTAGAGTCAATTCATGTGATGAGTATAAATCCAATAATAATAAACAATTTGAATTTATTAACTCCAATACCATTATTTCCAATAACTTTTGGCCATAATCTACTATTGTACCAACACATGTGTTAAAGTCACCAAAGAAAAATTCAGTTTTTTATTGATATTGTTGTATAATAATGCTATCCAATAAAATATACAAGCTTTCCTTCTCTGAATTTTCTAAATCTAAGGTTGAAGAATAGAACTAATAATATGAGTTCTAATACTGGTATGCTAGGCAAATTTTAAATTCATTAATTTTTCATTGATATAATAATAGAAGATATTAAATTAGATTTTACAGCAAATCCAACACCATGCATTCTTCTTTTAATGACTGACCTACCTTTCCAAAAAAAAAAAAACTTGTATCTATCAATTTGTTTTAATAAAGTTGCTTTCTCTGAGAGATGGCTTTCACTGAGAGGAGCTATATCAATATTAAATCTTGGTAGCTCTTTAGCCACAAGTGCAGTACTCTGTTTTTGTCTTGAAGATTTTGAATCAAGTGATAATTTTATAATCTGACTATTTTGCTACATACTAGAGTCTCCATCATTTGACTATTTGATATAATTACATCACCTGAACATTCTTCAGTACAGTAGAAACACTCATTCAACTATTTTTCAATAAAATACACTTCATCATCTAACGATTCAACAATCATTTGATAATACAATGAAATACTTGCATCTGGATATTCTACAATATAGTAAAATATTTAGATTGAAAATATTATTGTGTTTTCAATTTCATTCTCATAGCTTTGTAGTTAAGTGGAGATAAAAGGTGGCTGCTGGAGGGTTGTATTAGATCATAAGATCTAGGTGCAGTGCTCTCAGATCCAAGGCTCCTCACTGATGAGGCCACAAGCCAGAAACTAGTCTGGGGATATTGGATGAGTAGGCACTAGATAGGGATTTTATGCACAAGCCTTCTAGCATCCATTGATTACTCTGTTTGACACAGGATGGCACTACTGTATAGAGAGTTTTGCCTTGTTTAACAATTATGTGTTAGTGTAAGATGGTGATCATGTGATGCTTAGTGATTCTGCAATATAGTATAGTCTCATCATCTAATTGGCCTGCATGGTTTAATGCATTGGCAAAGTGACCAATTTGATATATATATGATTCTCAGGTTAATTCCAATTGTAAAATTTTCAGCACTCAGACTTTTGAAATAACACCATTCAGTTATTTTTACTTATCATATGATTGTTTCTTATCCATTAACTGACCATTCGACAACCATGCGATAGTATGGTAGAATATCATTATCTAACTATTCCACATTACATTACCTTTTAATCATCTTACCATGTGAAATACTGGCATATCTTCTAATCATTCATTAGCATATAGTCCCAACAACAGACTCTCCATGGTAAAACATAATGCTATCATGTGGACACTCTTTACAATTGTTGCTTCATCATTTAACTATTTAATTAGTAGAATTCCATTGGTAGACCATTTCACAATACATGTAGGCCTACTATTTCATAGTGTGGACTAATCATCTCAAACATTTTCATAATACAATCATCACATCATTCCATTGTATAATAAATTCTCATTATCAGTTATCTGACCAAATATAATTCCATCATCTGACCATTTCACAACATAGTGCAGTCTAAACCTCTGACCATTTCATAATACAGCATAATTGACCACAATACTATGCACTTCTGTTATCTGATCTTGGGTCAATACCACACATAAAATTCCATCATTTGAACACTCCTAATCAACAATATCTTATTCTATGTTTCAGGAATTATTTTTTTAATACCATTAATTAACAATTAATACTATTTAGGAAAACAGAAATACATAGAGAATAATTTTAATTTTCAATAAATTTTTGTTCACATATTTTTAAAAAAGGCACAATATAAGCAACAAATTAATAATTTGATGGATGTAAACATGTGTTTTTTTTTTGTTTTGTTTTGCAGTCTGTTGGATTTAGCAGGAATAATTTATCCAGCTGCTCTCATTAGTAATGACTTATTTTTCATGATTTTTTAATGGCAAAAAAAAATCACACCGAATATTTAAATAAATTTTATATATTAAAATTTATGAACAAATTGCTTAATCATCATTACAACAAAATCAAAAATTAAACTTTAATAACCAAATTTTAATTTTTTAATATAATACTAAGATAGTGAACAATTGCATGTTTAATATAACATATTATACTTAGGGTGATTAGATGCCCTGTAATAATATATCTCCATTTAATGCCACAATCTGCTTCAATATGTCTTTAAAAAGGTCACGAGTTTTATAAATAGTCTAGTTTTGTAAGTAATGTATGTGAATTTTGGATATACCTACACAATTATGTTAATTTACAAAAATTTTAATTAATCATCAGTAATTATACAATAGTTTTGTAAATTAGACATCTCTAAATATATACCATATAACTTTGATATAGTTTTATCTTCACAATTCATCATTTATTTGAAGCTAAATCATTGGATAAACAATATTTGACTCACAGAAGCAAAATTCCATATAGTAGCACCACTCACTTCAAGCCAGAAGAATCCATGAATACAGGAAGGTTTGTGCATAAAATCCCTATCTAGTGCTGATAGGGATTTTATGCACAAACCTTCTTGCATCTATTGATTACTCAGGCTTGTATTGAGTGGTGCTACTGTATGGAGTTTTGGCTCTGTGAAAAACAGCTTATGTAAGCATAAAGAATGTGATCATGTGATGTTTGATGGTTAAATATTTCGTAATTTTTTCTTAGTGGACAATAACAATTGCAGGTATTTTGTGTATGTATATGGATGGGTAAGTACCATCAAAGGATATTAGACAATAATAAGTGCAGGTATTTTGTGTATATATGTGGATGGGTAAGTACCATCAAAGGATTTTATTTATTTATTTGAAAATATGATTTTTTATTCAAACGACACTATTTAAAAGTGAAATTTTTGGTATCGATTCAATATTAATACTATAGACACTATGATACAATTTTATTTTAATTATGCAGTTAAATGATCAATTCTTTTATAGAACTTTTTATTATATTATTAAAATTATGATGTTTGTATAAAAATTGTTTGAAATATTCCATATTATAATTCAATGATGTTTTATTTTAGTCATCAAAATTGTGTTGTTCTGGATATATATCACACCAAATGTACAATCAATAAACACATTCAATAAATATTAAAGTAATTACAAATCCAATTAAATGTCACTGCATGTATTATTATTTTAATCATTTCTCCTATCTTTCATCCGTCCTTTTTCCAATTTCATCATTTCTTGAATTATCCTGCATAGTTTAGTATTATAGTTGAGTTGCTGAACTATGGAGTTCAAAGTTCATGCTGTGGAGTTCAAAGTTTATAGATCATGGGTTTTTTTGTCATTTAAAATTTATTATGAATTTCTGAGCAATAAAAATTTGGCTATTTTTAGTATTCCTTAAATCATTATTTTATTGTACCTTTCATTAAAAATCACAATTCTCACCCAATGTTTTTTGCATAGGTTTTTTTTTAAAATATAAAAAGACGTATACTTTTTCCTCTTTGGCAAAACTTGGTTTATTATATCTGATCCTTGATACACTTCTGCTCCTGTTATAGTACAACATTTATTTGATTAAATAAAAGGTAGAGAAGAAGAAAGTGAATCTGAAGTATGTTAAATATTGCTGAGACTCATAAAGCACTGGTGAAAATAAAGACACTTCTTCTATTACCATCATTCTGTTATACCCACAAACATATGCACAACAAGTGATAGGAATTATAGATGAGTTTTTATTTTAGAAAGATTATGCTTTGATTTGAAGTATAAAGTTTACATAAAACTAATGTTAATAAAAAATTATAAATATTCAATTGACATTTGTTTTGTGAAAACTTTAAGCTTTAAGCCCTATCTTCACATCATGCATATGTTATGTATTACTATAAAACCAAGATTGCTGTGGGATGTAAATATAAAATATCCGCAAATATCTAATCATTAACAATATTTTACATGTTAATTCTCATGTGTCAAAGCATCGGCCAAAAAGCGAACCCAAGACAACTGCTTGTAAGGCAGCTGTACTGACCACTCAGCCACCAATGCTTGACACGTTAATTTTGATTACTGTGGTATTAAAATTGCATATACCTAAATACACTCATTTTAAAATAATAAATGTTAAATATTTTGAATTACACAAACTGAGTCATATTTTATATATATTTCAGTGAGTACTCATTATTATTATTTATAAGTTTTAAAAGTTTTAAGTACACTTTTTTATATCAATCATTTGTTTTCTCTGGTGCTTTGAAAAATGATGGATAATGACTTTATGATATATATTGATTTTAAACATGAATTTGTTATTAAATTAAAGAAGACTCATTGATTCCTGAGGTTTTATATGAACCAGCAAAGATAAACCCTAATGCCCATACCATATATTGTAATCATTACACATTATTATAATGCAATTGGTTAAATGGTATATAATCATAAATGGGCTGTTCATGAACATTCTTGAATGAACCTATTGCTCTGCAAGGTTTGTTGCAGTAGAGTAACTAACTCTGAAGTATAAGGTCTTTGGATTGAATCCAGTTCTAGTAATTCCAGTGCTTGAATGGGAACTCTTAAATAGTAAAGCCATTTGATTTGAGTTTAAATTCAAGTAAATAGCTTTGCTAGTGTGTGGTTTTTAATATTATCCTTTTATTTTATATACACTTTTGATGACCATATTAACTTATATTCTAGACTTGCAAGTCAAGTGAGGTAATGAGTATGTAGTTGGTAGTTGAATTCAATGATTGCTTAGAACAACTAGGTTTCAAATCAAATAAAAATTCAATATTGATTTTGTTGACTATCATCAATAATTGACAAAGTGAAAAAAGATTTTATGGTTTAATGTAACTGTCTAATATTAAAATTAAATAATATCACGCTTCGTAAACATAATTTGAAAAGAGAAATGAATTCCATTATAAGAAAAGACAAATTTTGGAGAGTAACATTATGAAGATTGATGTCAGCAGGATTGCTTGTATTCATACCGATGTAAAATACCAAATCCAGAAAATTCAGTTTTATGTCTCAATAATTCCTATTCTAATACAGAAATATGGGACTTTGCAATAGCCCAAACAATCATCATTAGAGATTAAAATTCTAAATTCAAAGGATAAATGGAAGTGAAAGCATCCAAATATAATAACAACAGACTTGAATTATATAAAAAAAATGCATTTAATGCTATAATGTGCAAAATAGAATCATTGCAGGAAATAATTATTGATTAATAAGATGTAAGTAGAAATTATGTAAAAAAATTATCAACAGTTGATATATTTAACCTTTAGAAATATTGCAACAAATTTAAAATAAAACTTAAAAAATAATTTTAAATTAGTAACAGGCATTGAAACTAAATGACTACAATGAAATATATATAAAATACACATTGCACTAAAACATTACTCATAATCCATTAGCAAATTATGTGTTAACACAAGACAGTTTATATTGCTTAGGATATTAAATTTATATATTAATATGTCGTAATTTTAAATCGATATATAATAGTAATGACGTTTCTTAAATGTACTACTATTTAATAATGAAAGACTTTTTTTTTTCTATTTTATGTTTATGAACTTACAGTAGAATTTTCCTCCCTTTATTTTCTCTTTTTAATTACAGGACTTAACTAAGATCTTAAAAGAATATCAAATGACTGAAAGTGTCATTTCTGTTTAAGAATTGATTTTTAATAAAAACAAGAAAATAATTCATTTGAAAAGGCAGTAAGTATGAAGAAGCTATAGTTAAAGACTTAAATGTTAACTTAGTATTAAATGTTTAGCTATTTAAAAATACTATAATGTGGAAGACCATATTTGTTATTCCATAGTGCAAAACTCTTCATACAATAACATCATTCAGTACAAGCCAGAGTGATCAATGAATGCAGGAAGGTTTGTGTATAAAATCCTTATCTAGTGCCTACTCATCCATTTTTCTCAGACTAGTTTCTAGCTTGTGGCTTTCATCAGTGAAGAACCTTGGATCTAAAAGCACTGCCAGCTAAAAACTAGTCTGGGGATATTAAATGAGTAGACACTAGATAGGGATTTTATGCATAAACCTTCCTGCATCAATTGATTTTCTGGCTTGCACTTACTGGTGTCATTATATGGAAAGTTTTGCCTCTGTGTAAATGGCTTGTGTAAGCATAAAGAATGGTAATTATGTGATATTTGGTGGTTTATTCCATAGTGTATACGAAGAGTAAGAATAGTATCAAAAAGATCATGTGAATGTATTTTCAGGGTTATAAGTTATGAGAAGATATTTGACTCTTTAAGCATATCTGTGTAAGATTAAAACTTTGAGCATCAAAATATAAACTCAAGATATTGTCAAATTCTGAAAAAAACATCAAAATGCATCAGTAATGATTAGATTACATGGTAACAGAAGGATATATGATAGAATGATCACACATTTTTCAGAAAGTATTTTATTGATTGATTATATTGGAAAGCTAGAAGAATAAAAGGTGATTAATAAGTGGTTTAGCTTTTGCAGGTGATGAGATTTGTTTGTGAATAATGCTTCAGATATTTGGAAAATATTACAAGAACTATATATAATGTAAAAGCAAGAGAATACTAAAGATATACTAAAGTAATACTTAATGCTTATTAAAACAGGCAAAACTCTCCTTACTGTAGAAATGATAATCACGCGATATTTAATACTTAATGCTTCTCATTAAAAAAAAGGACTGAATAATGAATTAGATTAATTAATAGTTACAAATACCTTTGTCATATGGTTACATAGTGAATTAAGTTAGTTGTAAAAACTTGAATGAAATGCTCTAAAAAATTATATCTATATGTTTGAAAATGAACGTTTTTAATAAATGTATTTTATCAATGATTTGGAGACTTTTATTCACACAACATGTAAAGAAAAATATAAGGAGGAATCATAGCTCAAAGAACAAGCAAGTATTATTGATACTACTAAAAGAGTTAAGAAGGTGAAATGCAGCTTGGTTGGGCAAGTTGTGAAAGAAATGACAATACATGGACAGTGAAGTCTTAAATTAGATTCTAAAGGATTGTAAAAGATATATAAAGAGTTCTTATGTAAGATGGTTGTGTATGATGAATTAGTTTGCCAGAGTGGTGTGGGAAAGACGAGCTATGGATCACAGAAACTAGACTAAGTTTTAAGAGATCATTTTCATCTTGCAGTGGATTGATAACAGCTGTAATTAATAAGGTGAGTGTGCGTGTTTCTTGAGAGAAAACTTTTAATTTATATATTTATGATTGTGGTATGTCATGACTAATTTTAATCAGGCAATTATAAAGCATCCGCAGATAAGTATAGCATTATAAAATTTAGTATTTATGTAAGTAAAAATATAATTGTTAACGATTTGATCAGCGAGTTATTTATTACAAGGATTAGTTAAAGTGAACTTATAGAAAAATATTATTTCAAATGTATGCAGCTGAATTAAATGATATTAGTGGTGATAAAAGGTATTTTCTTTTTAATAACATCTGTTTCATAAACACTTTTTTCTCTGTCTTTTTTCCTCTAGACATTGTAAAATTAACAATCTTATGGGAAAATAAATTTGTTAAGCTTTTAGAAGTAATATTGTAAATTGTTCTTAATAGATTTTTTTTTTTAAGAAAAAAATGAGTAGAAAAGACGTTTATAATTATTTTTATAATCGAGATGAGAATAAAGACACGAAATGTTGCTTTACTAATCTGCATTTTATTTAAATGAACTTGAAAAAGAAAAGTTACAGATTATAATTGAAAAAAATAAGTAAAGAATTAAGATTATGATGGAAGGCATTTATAGACTTTAAAAGATAGTTATAACTATAGAAAATATTTGAAAAATATTTCAAGTCATAATAATAATTTTTTATTAATCATTCATTATACTAGAGATTATCCAATAACAAATAATTTTCTGTAGTGTAATTTTTTACTCCACCACTCTCACACAAGGTAAGACTATTTTCTTTCTTTGACACCTTGTGGAGGAATATAATCATAAACATGTGACCAAAGACATGTAAAAAGAAATATGATCCCCAAGATTCACATTACTTGCTGAACCAGCACTCATCAGTTGGCCCAGATCACAATTTCTTGTACATATCTATCATTTTTCAGTATATATAGATAGCCAATTATTACAGTTTAACTGATAAGTTTCAAACTTTCTGCCCTTACAACTTTGACCCAACCACTTAATGGAAGTATATTAATATTTTTTGTGTCCTTCATTAGACTAGAGATTATCCAATAATTAATAATATTTCTATAGTGTAATTTTTTACTACATCACTCTCATGCAATGTAGAGACTGTTCCTTCACAAGGTGTTAAAAGTGGATAAAAACCAGTCTTCACCTTGTGCAAGGGTGGTATAGTGAAAAATTACATTACTAAAATATTATTGATTTCAAGTCATAGTTTTGAATTAAGATGTCAAATAAAAAAAAAAAATGTTACAAATTATTTATTGCTTTTAACTAAAATAAATTTACAAAATGTACTTCTGGGCATGGATACTTTTACAAAAACTTGGTGGATGTAAAGTATCTCTAAAAGTTAATCAGGTTGTCATTCTTATACATCAGATTTCTAAATACAAGGATAAGAAAAAAGAAACATGGACCAGAAACTTTCACAATGTTCTTATGATATCAATCTTTTGAGTGAACTTGGGCTTACCTTTGATTGCCTTAAACCAGGAAAAGTTACAGGAACAGATAGTATACTTCCAGAGTTTCAAAAAATTTAGGACCTAGAGCCAAAGCATAGTTGGCAGAATTATTTAGTCACATTATTTATAAAAAAAAAATACTCCAAAAATTTGGCAAATAAAAGAAAATCACAGCATTCTTAAAAACAAACAAAGCCAAGTGATGATGCAAAAAAATTATTACCCAATATCATTATTATGTGGCCCCCACAAGATTTGTGAAAGAATCTTATTAATAAAAAAATTTTTAATAAGTGAGAGCTTTCTATTGAGCAGACTAGTTTTGGACCAAATCACAATAAAAAAGGCTTTCAAAATAAATTAAAACATTCTATTTTTATTGATCTGACCTCAGCTTACAATTGTGTTTGGAAAAATAATCTTCTAAACGTTTTTATAATTTTTATATACAGAAATTAATTTACTTGGCAAAAAGACCTCTATTTGTGATATTAAATGTTCATCGTACTAATTATAAAATTTTATAAAACAGACTACCACAAGATTTAGTTTTCTCATCTACTTTTTTTTAATATATTCATCAATGATATTCCAGATAGAAAATGCAGGTAATTTATGCATGCTGACAATATTTCTTTGACTTCTCAAAAGAAACTTTACTGAAATCAAACAAGTTCTCAATAAGGTTATAAAAAATTGGAAATGTTTTTCAAAGGATTTTATTTTTAATCCAAGGAGGGCAATATATTCTTTTCATCTAATCAACAGTCATTTTACAATCTGAATAAAACTTTTTGCAATAATATTCTGAAATACAATCCTACTCTGTGCTATTTAGGAGTAACTTTTGAATTGTAGTCCAACTATTTTTTTTATTTATCTAAGGTTAGATCAAAATTAAGTTCTATGAATATTATCCTTGAAAAGTTGACTAACATGACTTGGAGTTGTGATACAAGTTTATGTTCCTGTTCTGAAAAAAAGTTCTCAAACTTAATTTTTGGATACTTAATTACATCTAAGCATGAAAAATATTACTACTCAAATCCATTCCTTTGTAGTGATTTTTGTTTATTCTTTTACATAATTCTTCTAGTAGATATCAGAAGAAAAAATGAGTTACACAATTATAAACAAATGTTAGGCAGATTGAACTCACCAATAACTCAAAATATAGTTTTACTACCTAAGATTTTATTCAAATCAAGGACCCCTTTTTGGATTTTTAACTAAAAATCTGTAAGGAAAAGTTATATCAAAAAAAATGTAATGCTTATAAGATTCTAATTTTTTTTTTTCAGGTCCAATAAAGCATTAATTGGATTTCCTCTTAGATACAATTGGAATAAATCATTGGTAGATTCAAAACAACCTCATGATCATCACACTCATCTGCTTCATAAATGAATTTGCCCAGGTACTGATCTATGTAAATGTAAAGAAATACAAAGTATAAATTACATAGTTAATGTTCTCCACATTTATATCCACACTGTCATATTGTAGGATTAATAAAGTTACCAGTGACTCTATCTTATGGTTAAAATATATACAGGTCATCTTGTTAATAGCTAAGATATCTAAAAAATTTTATGCTGAAAAGTAAACAAGTTACATAGTAGTGAACTTTTGTTATGTTACAATGTGTCATCTATTTCAATTTGGATCATCTATCTATCAAATGACACCACATAAAAAAATTCATAAAAGCATTAATTTTTAATATATGCATATTTTTTACTAAATTTATTAAACAACTTTTTAGCAAACAAAGCAATGCAAAAAATGATTTATTGAAAAGTAATTCAATCTATAATAAATTTAATATGCATTTGTCTCCTATCCCCTTTCCATCCATATGGGCAAAATACAAAGTACAAAATGAATAGGTCATGTTTTACATTTTGTAAATTTAAAACCCGAAAAAATGTTTCTTCTTTTCTTTAAAAAATATAGTCCATAAAAACCAATATTATCCAATATAGATTCACCAACCAATTTCTTTAAAAAACTTGTTTTTTATTTAACTATATAAAAATTTTACATTCAATAAGCAACGTTTCGACTATTTCTATCCTTATAGTCTTTTTTGGGGGGAAGTGGCTTGAAAAAGACTTTAAGGATAGAAATAGTCGAAACGTTGCTTATTGAATGTAAAATTTTTATATAGTTAAATAAAAAACAAGTTTTTTAAAGAAATTGGTTGGTGAATCTATATTGGATAATATTGGTTTTACATTTTGCAGTGGAAATAATTTATGATAAGAAGTATAATAAAGTGTTTTAGCAAGCAAAACAATACAAAAAGTAATCAATAAAAGAGCAGTTGACAACACATTACATGTGAAAATAAATTTTTAAGAACATCATACATAAATATAGCATAAAAATAGTGAAAATGTGTTGGTAGCCAAGTGGTCAGCACAGCTGCCTTACAAGCAGTTGTCCTGGGTTTGCTTTCCAACCAATGCTTTGACACATGAAAAATAGTGAAATATGACATTTACAACTGCTAACCATCACATGATCACCATTTCTGCATTAGATCCTAAGATCTAGATACAGTGCTCTCAGATCCAAGGCTCCTTACTGATGAAAGCCACAAGCTAGAAACTAGACTGGGGATATTGGGTGAGTAGGCACTAGATAGATATTTTATGTACAAGCCTTCTGGCATCCATTGATCACTTTGGTTTGCACTGAGTGCCACTATTGTATGGAGAGTTTTGCCTGTTTTAAATTTACAATGGCCTATATTTTACAAAATGTACTTTTTGAAAGTATACATTTTATAAAGTTTTTCATTTTTTACCCAAAATAAATGCAATAACATGTTTTACTATTGTTTTTCTGAAGATTTGTGTTAATGGGGTTCTAGTTGTATTTTTATATTGGACTATTTCCACCATCTAATATGTGTATTGAATGCCTTTAGAAAAATTTAGCTTTATTTAAATATTCCAAATACATTCAACTGTTAGTAATAGCACATCAAACATGTTAATCAAACAGATTAGAATATGCATATAACCTGTTTGATTGCTATTTCTAACAGTTGAATGTATTTGGAATATTTAAATAAAGTTAAATTTTTCTAAAGGCATTCAATACCCACAAGTAAGATGTGTTCAATTCTTATTTCAATGGTAAATAAAAACAATTCATTATTTTAAAAACATTAAAAGAGTTATTCATTTTGAAATTATAATTGTTAGTTTTATGTCATAATACATTACATTTGCCATCATCATCATCATCATCATGATCAACCATTATTAATCCACTGCAGAATGAAGGTTTCTCCAAGTTCAATCCATCTTCTCCAATCTTTAGCTTCTCTTATCCACATCACCCCTGCACACTTTTTTATTTCATCCATCTTACATGTGGTCTCTTTCTGGGTCTTTTTAAAATCTCTCAGAATACAGTTTATGATTTCAATTGTCCATCTATTATCATCTCTTCTAGCAATATGTCCAGCCCTACTCCATCCACTTCAGTCTTTTAATTTTTTCATTAAAATTGGTTTGCATTCTTTTTTTATTATTTCTTTTTTTATTATTTTGTTTTTTTCCCCCTCTTGGGCAAAGAAATATATTTTTTTATTTAGTCTTTCATTTTTTTATATTTTTTATGATTTTGTTTTTCATTGATTTTTTCTATATGGCCCCATCTAATGGATAGCTCTCATGCTATAACAACACCAAATTATAAAAAATAATTATTTAAAAGTATATATTATAAATTGAAGTTGACCTAATTTTGATATAAGCTACAGTAATAAACTTGTGAAATAAAATTTTTTATCTTATAAACAAAATGTCACAATTTTTTTTTAATATAAATTTAATAATAATTAAAATTTTGGTATGAATCATAAATTTCCAACAATCTGTCTTTAGATCTTACTTAAAATGGGCTTGATTTAAACAATTATTTATAAAAATAACTTTAGGACTAAATTTTAAATAATTTATATTAATTCATATTTATAATGTTGTTTTTGCTTTGAATTGACATGTTGATTTTAAATTTGATAAATAGCATGAAGTGAAAAGTAATTATTTTAATTTGCTTCTTTAAAACATGTGAAAATATATATTATTTTACTATTATTGAAGAAACACTCATGCCATGTGTACATTACTAGCATCTTGTGAAATTATTATGTACAGTGTTTAGATATAGAATGCCTAGCATTGTGGTGCAAAGTTTAATATAATACATAATAGAGAGTGGAACACTTCACTGTCAAATTCAAACTTGTGAAATCCAAACTAATCAAAACTATAATACATAATAGAGATGAGTAAATTTTGTTATTTTATAGGAATAAAAAATTACAAAATGGAAAAGTTTGTTGAGGTATTATTGATGATACTTAAAATGATAAAAGAAGACCACACTCATTACACATACATTAGCTATACTGAATTAAAATTATGTAAGAAATACAGAAGTAACAATCTTCTAGAAATGGCATGTTATTATCTTTGCTGTCATTTGTCATTTTACAGTTCACCTAAAACAAAATCAATAATGTACAGAATGATTAGAAAATGCATAAAGACAATTTTACATTATGTATTGGGGGTAAATTTGATATTTTTTAAAATATATTAGGACTTCTCTTTCCAGCCAACCCAGCTAACCATCCAACATTGATTGATAAAAGAGCATTTAGATATTCATAGTTGGCAATAAAATCCATGGCATTCATCAAGTGACAAGTCAAGAAAATACTATCTTCTTTATTATTTTTTCTAGATGTATTGTTGGAAAGATCTTGCCTGCGATGGGCTATCTGTAGACTATTTTATCTTTTTTATCTAAAATTTTAATCATTCTATAGAATATCTAGGCATTACATATAATAACTTAGTTTTTTATAAAACTGGCAGCATAACATATATGCACACATATATAGTTTGAGCTATTTATTGAGATGAAGTTTTTAATATTAGTATTAATATATAGATATGAGTATCTCATTCACCTATAAGTTTTTTAATGTTTTATGTATAATATGTAGTATGCATATTTCTAAAAAAAAATGTTTGTCCTGTTTCTTACTAACACTTTTTTATATAATTTATGTTGTCCATAGAAAACTATAATGTGCTGAAAGCTTTTTAATTGTAGAATTATAAAAGGAATGCATTTCTTTTCTTATTCCATGAGTGTGTTACAGCTCAGTAACCTCAGTAATTATTGTAATTTGTTGCCTCATACAAACAGTCTTGGCAACCCAAATAAATAATAAGAAAAAAAGTCAAGTAAAAATGGTTTGACTGATAGAGCAATATATTCCAATTTTATTCAATTGTTTTGATGTTTTTAAATCTGTATCATCGTGCCTTAATTGCTCTTTATGCTTTCTGATGCAATACAAAAATATTTTACTTGAGTTTTTCCCCCTGATATTCTTCAATTTGATGATTTTTATTTTATCATTTAAGAAAAATACTCTATTCATAAAGATTCTTTTATCTTTATAATTAAAACTTATTTTAGTTCATAAAATACTGTGCCACATCAAACTTTTGAAGGAAAAAAATGTAAAGAAAAAAATGCATGCACTTTTAATGTAATCCAAAGGTATGTTACTAAAAGATGTCTATGTCTAAATTGAAATATTTAAAAATTTGTGCTTGAAAGATTAAAAAAATGGATTAATCATGTCATGCAAAGTTTAATCTCTAACTAAAAATATTTTACATAATCGTTATTTACAAAAAATAAATTGGTGTCTTATTATGCACATCGCATATATCTTGTAACATAAAAAAATTCATTTAATGTTATATAACCTATTAATACTCACAAATACAAAAAAGTATATATATTAGTTTTTCTTCCTTTTCACTGACCTGTTTTTCTTGTCTTGTGGTATCTAACATGTCAGAGGTAGCTCTCACTAGATGTCTGTTTTATAATTATCAGTTTTATTTGACCTGAGGGTAATCAGCAAAACCACATTGCCAAAACATTGTTATTTCAACTCAATTATTTTATTTCTTTAAAATTCTCAAATAAATATATAATAATTTGTATGTATGTTTGGATTATTATTGCCATGTTGATTACTATTTGTATGGCAAACACCAACATTTTTCTGTCTGTAAAAGTAAATTTTAATAATAGAATTATGGGGGGGGGGGGATAAGATTGGATTTTTTAAAATAAATTAATATAATGAGAC
Source organism: Epiperipatus broadwayi (assembly GCA_028023455.1). Taxonomy (NCBI): domain Eukaryota; kingdom Metazoa; phylum Onychophora; class Udeonychophora; order Euonychophora; family Peripatidae; genus Epiperipatus; species Epiperipatus broadwayi. The sequence continues at coordinate 83,980 of JAQFVV010012606.1, read as the reverse complement.
AAGGCAGCATATATATAATTACAATATTATCAATTAAAAAAATTTAAGGAAAACAAATTTTTAAGGAAAATAAAATTTAATTTTTTTCACATATTAAAATATTAGTTGAGTAACTGGATCGCAACCATTTCCTAATATTATTAATTTGATAAATGAGTCTTGGAATAGAATTCACCTAAATGTCAAATTGAATAAAGTGTTTTATTATATCTAAAAAAACAAACTCTTCCATATATTTAATATCATCTCCTCTGTCTCTTGCATTATGCTTATTTTTTATATGATTAAAATAACTTTCTATCTAAAACTTATATATTATTTTAAAAATTTTAGATTGCTTTTAAAAAAAATTCCTTTCCATTTTATGATTATATTTTTATTGGATCACAATTTTTTTTAGTTAAATTTTTTTAATTTTAATTTTTTTTTTTTTCAATGTATTGCCTTTTTTCCAGTGAAAATTTACTGTTGATGTTATGTTTATATATAATTGTAATAAACAGACTCGTATAAATACGATTAAATATTTATTAAAGCTTGTATAGCATACATTTACAATATATACACTGATATATTTTTACCTGACACCATTGGCTAGTATAGTATCTAGCTGTCTTGCAACAATTGGAGATAAGGACTCAAGTATCCTTCTAGATTAGCCTAATACTTCCAGTTGCAGCTTGTCTCATGTGCAGATATAGTGATACCCCCAGCTGTACTGTATCAACTTGCCTAGTATCAGTTTTAAAAACTTTCAGTTCAATGTAAACTAGTCTCACAGCATAATGAAAGCAATTGGATTTATTGAGCATCATTACCTATTGACTTATTTCTGCTATTGGATATATCTTATGTATTCATATTTAAATGTGAGTATAGTATATACTTCATTAAAAAAATTAAAAGACTGAAGTAGAGTTGGGATGGACATATTGCAAGAAGAGATGATAGTAGATGGACAATTGAAATTTTAAACTGGATTTCAAGAGATTGTAAAAGACCCAGAAAAAGACCACATGTGAAATGGATGGATGAAATAAGAAAGTGTGCAGTGGTGATGTGGAGAAGAGAAGCTAAAGATAGGAAAAGATGGATTGATCTTGGAGAGACCTTCATCCTGCAGTGGATTGATAATGGTTGATGATGATGATAGTATATACCTAAGCTAGATAAAATTAAAGGGGATTTCAAATTCCCTTCAGCTATCCACCCAATATACATGACCACATACATGTGATAATCTCCAATATACATAATTTGTACTGAACCAACACTCATCTGTTGGTCTGGATCATCATCTTCCACACACATATATAATCAGTGCTTGGTTTATATTAAGATAGAAAATCTTCTAACTTTATTAGACAGGCTTCAAGATTCTGACTGTATTCTACCCATCCCTCCTGTGTTTTTAAATGGTCTTATAGGGTGACATACAAGGGGTCAGAGTGACTTACGGTCATCATTGGTATGACAACAAAAATAGCAAACAAGGTCTTCAAACATACCATCATCAGAATTTCAATAATATGGATAGCTAAAGAATTTGAGAGTGGAAAAGATTGAAGCCTGTTCATTAAAGTTTAAAGATTTTTTATTTTAATATAAACTGAGCACTGATTATATATGTGTGTGGAAGTGGATGATCAGGATCAACTGATGAATGCTGATTCAGCATGAAATATATATATTGATGATCATTCATTTTTTTACATATATGTGGTCATGGGTATCAGTTGTATGAGGTAAAGTGGATAATAAAAGGAGCTTTAAAATCTGGGTTCAAATCCCTTTTTATATATTTATATATCCATTGGTCTATAGTGATGACTACTCAATCTGACCAAGATAAAATGGAATCTGAATAAATTTCACACATTCAATGTGCCTATACTTAGAAAAAATATATATAATTTATAAAACTTCCATTTAGTACTAACACTACCTTCTGCTTTCAGTTACTGCCAGCCTGTGTGAGACAGGATACTTTTAGGTCATATTTTTTGTCCCTACACTTTAGCCAGACTATGTGAGACATGATTCTGTTAGGCCACATTTTCCACTTTCATGATGAGAGTTGAATCCCTAAATGGGGTTGCTGAAACATACAATCTTTGCCAGCCTATATTTTTGTCTTACTGAAATCCAATTCCAAAACAACTCATTAACTGCTGGAGATAAAAAGGAATTGAAGTCAGAAAAGCTGTGTGTGTAGTTAAAGGATGGTAATGTTATTGCAAAAACAGATAATTCCATTGACACAGTTAGCATAAAGAGATGTCTAATGGAATGAAATATTAATGGTAACTAGGCTTTACAATAACTTATGTGACTGAAGAAGGAAAAGAGGGAGGCCAAAAAAACTATTTAGGTTAAAAACAGTACCTGATCATTAATGAACCACTATCCTGCTACAAGGTCATAAGAGTTCTTGTTTGACACTGTTGTTTATTTATTATTCATGGTTGGTCTTCATATTAACCAACTGTGGGGCCCATCAGAAGATTGATCATAATATCTGACTATCTTCGAACAATACAGTAATCAAAATGCGTCCCCCTTTCCCCAAAAGAAATTACCCAGTCTTTTTTTAAAAGAGAATAATATATGCAAGATGATAGGAACTATATAACCTGAAAGCAGAAAACAGTAAAGAAAATTTAGTTTAAGGAAAAGTGAGGATTTAAGAGCTGAATGTCCACATAATAAAGTCAGTTTTTTATTCCTGTAATTTAATGTCACATTAACATCTGAGCAACTAAAATCTAAATTCTTTTCCTTCTTAAAAAACAAATATATGCGTCTGGTTTAACACAGTATGAGTAAAGGTTTAAAAGGTAAAGGTCTCCAGATAAGAGTAAAATACATGTTTTTAATTAATATATTAATTTTATGGTAAATGCAATAAATAAAAAAGTTTTAAAATTAGTTTTATACTATTTACTTTGACTCTGTGTGTGTGTATACTATTTACTTTGACTCTGTGTGTGTGTGTGTTTATTAATAACTTTTAAGAAGACTGTCAAAAGATTATAATTTCAACATAAAAAGACATAGGGATGGGCACAAAGTAAAATTGATACCAATGTCTCTTAATGCCTAAAGCAATTAAAAATTATTTAAAAATTTGCCACTATTTCATTACAATCTCATTATGTGAAGTTTTTTTAAAAATTTTTTTAGAATTTATCATATCACTCATTTCAAAAACGAATTTTTTTTTTTTAATTTAGATTTATTTTTTTCGTAAATAAATAAATAATTACAGGTTTTTAATAGTTGTTTTTGTTAATTTTGATTTGAAACTCACCTAGTAAAAAAAAATAAAAATGCAATATATATATAGATATATTTAAAATCATTAAGTTTGTATACAGACTAAATTATATATATAAAGATAGATGTGACTGACTTCTACTGGATGTAGCAAACAAATATAAATATTACTTATAATTTATATTAATAATTGTACTATTAAATAATTATTAGACTTAAACTAACAAGAGGGTGGGGTGGAGTGACAAAGATAAATAATGATGATTTCGAAATCTATTTAAATCTGATATTTAATTTTATTCACTGTACATTTGTGTTCTTTAAATTAATTGATTTAAATTATTTCCTGCTACTGTAGTATATTAATCATCGTTCATATATATTTAAATTAAAGTCATTCATTTTTTGACACTTCTTTAATGTATTTTAATTAAACATATAAGATTATGATCAAAAATAAAAATATCTATCCTTATATGTGTGTGTTTGGCTCACATGATATTTCAGATAATTAATATATAGTTAACTCACCTATCCGATAATGACAGGAAATGGATATTTAATTATTCTTCACTGAGGAATAAATGTTTCAGTATAAGCAGGAATGGGTATAGAAATGATAGATCGTGAAGGAAAAATATTGGATTTTAATTCAACGTTCACAACTCATGAAAGTGGTTAATTTAACTGTGATACCAAGCCACTGCATATGTAGTACCAGCACCTATTATGTACAGTTTCTGCTCTATCAAGAAAGACTAAATGAGATTAAAACCATCATCTATTTAATTCTCTGCATTAGACATTAATATGAATTGCTAGCTTTGAAATATAGAGAGCTCTTAAACTTTATTCCAGTACTTTACATTTGTAGCTCCTTATCTCAACCATATTTTACAAAACAAAAAATTAAAATAATTGATGCTTTTATAATGGGTTCACAAGAAGTTTGAACGCAGAAAGTTGACAAACTGAGTCACAATTTATGGAACTTGAGTTCTAGAACCTGACACTTTATCTCTGAACTAAACCAAGTAAAACTATCTAACAATGACTTTTTAGTTTTAGGATTTCAACTGTTTATTTATTGTTATTTCTTCTTTATCATATCTCAGTCAACTGAAGACAATTATATATGTTTGTTCTTAAATTCATATATTTTATCACTATTAAATCTAAAATATACCTTTCTATGCATTATTTTCTATTAAATAACCAAGTCCAGATATGCTGCAGCACATTTACGTATTATAATTAATATTGAAATACAAGAATAATGTATATACTTAAAATGTAATTAAATGGGATTTGAACCCAGAATTTCCAAGTCACTACAGTCATCCACTCCAACTAATATCACTGATACACATGACCACCATATGTGATAAAGATAAATAATCTCCAATAATCTCCAATATATGTATTTCATGCTGAACCATGAAATATGTATATTGGAGATCATTTATATATTTTTTCACATATATGTGGCCATATGTATCAGTTATATTAAATAGAGTAAATGAGTGTAGAGAGCTTAAAATTCTGGGTTCAAATCCCATTTAATTATTGTATTTAAATGATTACTCAAAAATCGTGGTATCTTAGTGGCAGATTAAAGCATTTAAGAGTGGCATTCATTTAAAGCATTCAATACTGGTGTCAAGGCAACTTCCTTAAACAATAATGGTGGAAATCCATTGTTATATGTAGTCTAATATGTTTATATAGACACTAAAGATTGCAAGTTGACTACAAAGATTGGAATTATTAATTCAAAGAAGTTTAAATAAACACTACTGAACAGATAAACACAATCAGTTCTGAAATCAGACTAATGAATAGTCAATTATAACTTTCAAATTGCACTCCAACTATGTATTACTTAGATAATAAAGCTAATATATGTTACTTGTATCCTATTGTTAAAAAACTTCTATATTTACCTATTTATTCAAAATATTAATAATTTGTAACTTTTACTATTAAATATCTTAAATGGTTTAGTACAGTTATAGTTTTGGATTTGAAAGTTAACATCTATTAGTTGCAACACACTTCTGTCAATTATGGTGCTCAAACATCTTATGATCTCCTTACATAACAAATCATTAACTTGTTAAAGATTATTTTATTTTTAGTCTCATTTGATTACTTTTGTCTGGAAGCATTATTTGTGAAAACATTCATACTCTCTGCAATATTTAAGTATCTTCTATTTTTTAATTTTTATTCTAATCTATAAGATACTTCATGTAAAAAAAAAAAAGCAATATTGTTTGGAAAGGTAAAGCCATTGTTGTCTAACTTTACCAATGTTAATCTTAAAGTTATTGCATACATTGTGTGTGGTCATTGCATTCAAGATAAATGAGTTCATCACTTCACACCATAAATAATTAAATGGATAGTTATTTCAAATGTTAGTGATATTTGAGAGCTGGAAATAAAAGCATAAGTATTAAATTCACGTATTTTGAACTCTTCATTTCATTACAGTACTTTAATGCTGATCTGACCAAGGCTATTGTTTTAACACTTTAATCAGAATAATGAACTACCATCAAACATATTTTGTAGCCTACAACCCAATGCAAGTTGGCACTTATTCTTATAGATTATTTCTTTCATGCTTGATTGTAGTTATTGCATTGTAACCTCTTATTTTTTAATTGATTTGAATTTTCCATAGCTGATTTGTAAATATCTTAGAAAATTAGCCTTCTTCCAGTCACCTGTATAACGTTATCATTAAGATATTTTATTGTATTCTTTCCCCAGATGAGAGCCTGATGAATGCATAAGAATGTAGTACATCTGAATACTGAATATCTTGGGTCACAAGTGCTAGAAACCTTTAAACTATATAATTTATATATTACAAATCACAAAAAGATTTTTTAATATTAATAAATGTATTTAAATAAATCAATAATAAATATCTTTATATAACAGCAATAACATATATAGTAACATTAAGTGTAATATATACTCATAAATCAAATGTTATATTTAGTTTATTTCGTTTAATTTTTTACCATTTAAAAACATATTAAACTTCAAATGTTAATTAACTTAACATGTCTATTTTAAAATTTTGTTAAATGAGGTAGAATAACATTCACTCTATTATCACATGGTTACTTGATTCAAATATTTAAAATTGCTCTTTGAAGTTTAATATGTTTTTAAAAGATATATATTAAATGAAATAAAGTTATCAATTTACTGATATATATATATATATATAGCTCTAAGGCAGAATGTAATTTTCTTATGCTGAATGTTTCTTATATATGTACACATTAAAAGCCTAAAACTAAAGTAGTCAAAAAATAAATAAAATTACCCCAAATTCAAAATTAAAGAAGACTATCCAAAAGAAAAAATTCCCTCTACGACACAACTAATGGTTTTCCTGCAAAAGTAGATCTTGTTGAGTTTTTTTCCTTTGGCTAGTCTTGCTTAATTTTAAATTTGGGATAATTTTAATTATATACCTTGTTTTAATAACATTATTATTTTTCTACTAAGTACTAGTAATTAATTAATGTTTTATTATTCTGATGGATAAAACAAGGAAGGAGAGCATGTGGTAATGAAAGATCTTCAAGCAACTTCTGTAAATACTACATAGAAGCAAAACTCTCCACACAGTAGCACCATTCAGTGCAAACCAGAGTAATCAATGAATGTAGGAAGGTTTGTGCATAAAATTCCTATCTAGTGCCTACTCATCCAATATCTCCAGACTAGTTTCTCTCTTAATGAGGAGCCTTGAATCTGAGAGCCCAGAATCTAGATCTTGGAATCTAATGCAATCTTCCAGTAGCCACCTTTTACCTTATTAGCTAACTATAAAGCTTTGAGTTCAAAATAAAAACACAATAACATTTTCAATTAAAACTCATTAGCCAGTAGAGACATATAGATCTTAACTCAGTTCTGCATCCATACTTTTTGATGTTTTTTAACCAGAGTCAGCATAATTGTATTAGATCCTAAGATCTACTTGCAGTGCTCTCAGATCCAAGGCTCCTCACTGATGAAATACATAAGCTAGAAACTAGTCTGGGGATATTGGATGAGTAGGCACTGGATAGGGATTTTGTACACAAACTTCCTATATCCATTGATTACTCTGGCTTGCACTGAGTGGTGCTACTATTTGGGAAGTTTTTCCTCTGAGTAAACAACTTAGGTAAGCATGAAGAATGGAAGTCATGCGATATTTAGTGGTTCTGTAAATATTGTTTTTTTTTGTATTGATCAGGTTTATTATCATCACCATTGTTTTCAACCAAGTTTTTTCATAGTTTCTTTTATCTGCATTATTCCAGCAATGTTCCTTATCTCATCCATTCATCTTACACATGGGTGTCCATGAACTTTTGGGGTACAGTTTAAGACCTCAATCAATTATCATCTTTTCTAGCAATGTATTTAGTTATATTTTATAAGTTGTATTTTATTCTAAATAAATCTATATGTTTTTTTTTTTATTAATTGGTATCTCTTTTTAAATCATAGTACAGTTTACTTGTTTTTTTTTTATGCTATTCATATTTTTGAAAATAAAGTTTCTGATAATAAAGTTTTTAGAAAGAAAGTACTTTGTTAATAAAAATCTATATAGCAGAAAACATTTTTTTTCAAACCTCGTGTTTATTTTTTTGAAGCAAATATAAAATATACATAACTATTTTATTATATTACCTTGATCATTTGGCCGATTTCTATAATATTTTTCATAAGTGTATTATATCTACATATGTGATATGCAAGTATATGCTTAAATTATACATAATGCATACGTATAACTCAGAACACTTAAACAGTTGTTTTAAGATAAAAAAATGAGACAAATTCAATAATGAATTACAACTGTAAAATAGTATTCTTTTTGAAGTTATAATAACGAATTGCTCATTTCAATATATGACCTGAAGTAAAATCCAAATGAAACTTGTTTTAAATTGAACATTTTAAAGAAATGTAAGATTTTTTTCTATATTGTGAACTTACAGCTACAATTATTGGCTGAAATGGGAATCTAGCTATTCATAATTCCAGAATAATCATGATTAATTAACTGATCATCAATGTGTTAACTATATACAAAATTACCATTACAATATGCTGTTGTCTTTTTCACAGGTGAGAAAAATATAACATTTTGGATGCTGAGTTCATGTTTGATTTCTTTTTTTTTCATATTAGGAGAGCATTATCTTCAAACTTTGGTCTTGTATGAAGAGAGACATGGACATTAAAAAATAAAATATCATGAAATGAAAGTATGAAGAAAAGAGACAGAAAAATTGGGTAGGACAAAATTAATTGTATTAAACTATAAGTAAGAATTGGAAAGGAAAAATATATTCATTAAAAAAATAAAGTGAAAAAAGATGAATTCATCTATAGTTAAAGGTAGATAAATATTCTTAAAAAAATTATGGGAGTCAAGAATTAGATGCAAAAAAGAAAAAAAATATTGATATGGATTTATTAAGCATTACCATGTAGCATCCGCTGATTGCTCAAGCACCCACTAGGTGGCATAACTGAATTGAGTGATTGCAATTATCATTAATATTAAGTTACCTTGCCTAATTTCATGCAGTGATAGGATGTCAAACTCTGGAGACAAAGTCCTTGCATTGATGCCAGTTCTGGTGCTTCTGATGCTCAACCTTCTTATAAACTCCCAAGTAGTAAAGCCATCTGCTAGGGTTAGTTGCTTAAAGAGTTAACTGACATTCAAACAACATAACAATATAATATTGCAAAATATGTTTATTTATTATACTAATTCTCAGAATGTTTTTACTTAATCAAAATTATTTGTCATAGAATTCACCACTCTCATTCATAGGCCATAATATTAAAGGGTAGCAAGAGGAACCTTTCACTACTCTAATAATAATACATTGTACAGGCTTAAACCTGCATTTATATATGTAATATATATGCGGGATTCGAACTCAGACTTTCACACGATCCATTGCTCTCAGTGCCATCTCAGATTGCTGACTCACCTGATCACACACATGTTGAAAATATAAATAATCATTAATATACGTATTTTATGCTAAAACAGCAATCATCAGTTGGTCTAGATTCGAATCCTGCATATACTCTAATAATAGTAAATTCAACTGCACAGTAATAATTTGTAGGAAATTACAATAGCACAGTGACCAGAGCGAGTTAGTAAAATATAAGGAAGATAACATCTTTCTTTGTATGTAAAACATATAATATGCATAATCTTTATATATAAGTTGTAAGTGGAGAAGATTACTGTAAAATCTTTTATTAGAATTGAAATCTACTTTTTTTATTCATATAGCTAAGACTGGCGTGGAAAAATATTTAATTTATTTATAAACAATTAATATATGCTTTTTAAGCTACGCATTCTTTAGTTTCCTGTAAGATAGTTATGAAACTGGAGTTTCTAAGAATCAACGACTGTGATTTTATTAATTTCAAACAGTAGGAATTCTCACCTTTTACTAATAAGATTTAAAAATTCTCAGATCATTTCCTTTAAATTATAACATTTAAATTACTAACAATACTTCGAGATTGAATGTATTTTTTTTTTTTTAACAAAGAATTCCTAATAAACAATGTGAAACCTAGATGATGGCTAGAATTTTAAATTGTTTTTATTCATTTATTTTTTTAATAGTTGAAGAAATGCATAATTTAGGATCTATTCTAGTTTACTATTTATAAAATTAAATTGATTAGAGACATCTTTTGATAAATAATTATTTAATAAATCTCAACTTATTTCTTATGAAAATGAAATCAAAAACCAGATTACATAGCTTTATTTCCAGTAATTGAATGTTTGTAAACAGATACACTACACACAAATAGATTTATGACACGCCTTCATATCCGGGTTACTTTGTGACGATTGGCCTTCTTCAGTAAAAAAACAATAACATAGCTCATTGCTCTTAGTATTTATAAATAGATACATTTCACATGAGCAGTATTCATATTATTTCCTGGGTATTGACCTTTATTAAAGAGCATGAATTTGCATCCTACCCATTCAAATACAATTTTTACAAACTCTGCATGCAATATATAGCAAAGACACACCACACACAAACAGCAGCATACTACACCCACCTCTTTGGATTAATTTCTGACTATTGCCCCTCTTTACTAAGAATCATGGATTTGTAACAGCCAGCACTGTTGTAGATATGCTTAACATTAAATAGTAGTAAATAATCTTTTATTCTACAACATTAGCATTAATAAAAATTTGAGAAAAGAAAAATAATTTTAAATATCCAACTGCAGTGGAAATGCCTATTCAACAATCTAACTCTGAGTAACAGGAAGAAAAACCTCCCAGATTTCTGGATGGTAAAATTTGAAAAATTAATGAAACATGAGTTTGGTGTGTTAAAAATGTTCTAATCCTGATTAAAACTTAAAAAAAAAATTGTTCTTATTTGAACTCAAGTGATAAGTATGTCAGCAGATAGTCTCCAATTTAGTAATTGGCTTGTTAAAATGGTATATAAACATATTTATAATTTGAAAATCACATTTCACGATAACAATGGTATTTTTTTTTTTTTAGCTATTCTTCCATTTTTATCTCAGTAAAAAAAAAAATTATAAAATTAATCTTTTGTACACATATAATAAAACAATACACATTTGCATATATTTGTTTATCTGCATAAGAAATGATTTTTTTAAATATATAATCTAAAGCTAAGTGCAATTTTGATGAAGTTCACCATAATTATAGAGTTATAATTTAGGTGAACTTCATATTAGCTTTAGGTTATAAAGAAAAAAAGAAACCACTTCATTATGCAAATAAACAAATATATGCAAATTTGAATTAAAATACAAAGGGGAAAATCAATATTGTATAATAAAGTAAGAATATTCTCTATAATAAAATAAGCTAATGATGATTTGAAGAAATGCATAAACTTATTATATACCAAACTATTGTAACATCATCTGAGTTAAGGCAATCACTCAATACCTTAATAGGTTTATAAATACAGATGATAACAATCTACCCTTGAGCTATCAACAATCTCAACATGTAGTTTATTGTTAAAAGAGGTTGCCTTAACTACAGGTTGAGATTGTTGATAGCTCAAGGATTGATTGTTATCATCATCTGAGTTAATCATTTTATTTTTATCTCAAACACCATTCATGATATTCACCACCCTAGAATAAAGGAATAGGTAATTGCTTCAGGTAAAAGAAAATAATTTATGGAGTCTAAACTACAAGTTAATTTAATAACTTTATAAATTAAAATGTTTAATTAAATCTATCCTTACATAAAATAATGTGTCCATTAGTTATTTTATAACTCAGGAGCTAGTTGGTCAAATTTGATAGATTTTGTTGTTGTTGTTGTTGTTTCATGTTTATTTTTCTGAGAAGATTTGAGTTTTTAACTTTTTTGCTTTTCCAGAGAGAATATACATAGGAATGAATAACTATGCATGCAATCGGCAACTTATTCACACCAGATTATTTATTTGCAATTTTCAACAAAAAATAGCTTTTTTAAGTAAGTGTGCAGAGCAGTATAATAAAGATAAATAGAACCATTTTCAATTACTGACAAAGTTAAAATGTATCTACAAAATCAGCTGCTCATCTTTATATTTAATGAATGCAGGAAGGCCCTCAGAAAAGAGATGAGATGAAATATAATACCAGAGAATTATGTAACCTCACAATATATAACGTATAAAGTTAACAAATGTGCATATTTTCTCAGCTGTAAATTTGACAATAAAATTTTGTTTCTTGCATATAAACAAAACATTACCCTAGACATAAACAGGCACAATACATATGTCAATCTCATGAACACTCAAATCTCCAAAGGGATGGAAGAAGTTCTAGAGCTGAGCCCTACATATGTCGATGGAAGATAGAGGAATCCGAAACTTGAAATTGTCACAGATGTGGAGGCAAACTTAATTAACAACCCACTGAGGAAAAACATCATAGTGCATATCATCATAACCATAAAGAACAAGCAGCTAAACACACACACACACACCAATGCTTGGCACCAAAAGGTTGCTACAACCAAACAATTTATAACTGACCACTCCCTCATCTGTTTAAAGGAAGAGAGGATGAATATTCTGATAAAATTAGCTTACAAATTGAGAAATTAAAATTTGCCCAGTTAAATGATTTTAATTACAAACTTAACCATGACAAATTCTCTGCCTCGATATTATGTGCACATCGAGACACAGTATTCTCAAAAGCAGAATATACACATATATAACCATTGACTTCATCTCCCCCAAGAATATTCACAAACATGAAGTTGCACAATCCTGACAAACTTCTATGACTCATGCTGGACTTTGGAATGGCACACTACTTTAATACTGTTCCACTTATCAACAGATGGCTCACAGATACATTAAACTCTGGTGAATACACCATTTATTAATCATTTGAATTTGTTGGATTAATCAGACAAGCTATCATCCTACCAAGCTTTAAACTGGCAACTCTTGACATAACAGAGCTCTACGGATCCATTGACTGCATGCAATTCATTGAGATTATCAATGATGCACTTATAACTAGTGACTGTTCACTCCCACACACCAAATTCATTTATGAATTCTTAAAGTGCTTGACATGAACATAGTCACAACCTTCAGGAATAAGTGTCAAAATGATCAATGGTTAGCCAATGGGTCTACTACTTAGCAGCATAATTTCCAGCATTGTGCTGAACCATCATGCAAAGCTTACATTACCAAGATTCCTCAGCTTAACTCCACATCTCATATACCTAAGCTAAGTGTATGATATATTCATTGCAACTCCTGACTATATTACTTCTGAACTGCACACCAGTCTCCAGAACACATCTAAACTTATTTACACCCACAAAGCTGAAAGCCAAACACAACAGATCAAATACCTGGACATAAGTGTAAGCAGAAACAATTATCTGGATTACACTATGACAGTTAAGTCAGTTGAAGTACGAGGTAGAACTCATCTACATCATATGCACACTATTCCCATGAACTGGCAGGTTTATCCATATTTTTGTTTAGAAATCACATGTTATATAAACATGAAGCAGAGAAATGACACAATCTTAACCAATACACAGCTGTTCTAATTAAAATAGGATATTTACAATTTTTTAGGAAAGTCAATAAATTCTATCACAAAATTAAACACAACCACATCAACAATAATAAGCCAAGAATACTGATACCATACAACCAACCCCTGGCCAAATATTTCAACAATAAGTTATCTAAAGACTTTATCATCACATATCATTCACCTCCGATACAAGCAGACTTATCAATAATTCCAAGATATAATCACACCTGAGCTCACTCCTCAGGTCTTGTACAAAATGATCTGCCCTCAAGCCAACTGCCAGATTGCATATTATGGTGAGACTAGGACCAACATTACCAATAGAGTGGCTCAGCACAAATACCTGTACAATAAAACCAAACAAGAAGTCAATTCCATCTTTTTTTGAGCATGAAAGAACAATAGGCCTCAAATTTGAACCCACATCTGCCAACATCATTTGCTCAGTAAGACATGATGCTAAATGCAAGATTAGAGAAGCATTTCATATAGCAAGCGATCCTAAGTCTATTAATAAAAGAGAAGCCTGCTTTGCCCTGTCCCGAAAATGGCAGTTATAAATTATTTACATTATTTGCATCACTTTGCATAAATTTTTTTTCTAAAATGCAGTTTTTACAACAGCAGCTATGAGTATGAGAGCAAGAAGTCTCTTGAAAGTGCTTAGCTAAAATAAATCAATATTTTTAAATTTAAAGTAATTAATATCTTGTGTCTAATTATATATATATACTAGCTTCATTAAAATGCATACAGCACATATATATATATATATATATATATATATATATATTATATATCTTGTGTTATATATATATAATAGTTTAGGATTAAAATACATATTCAGAAAATTTAGATACCATTAATAATATTGTTGCAGTATCTTTAATTGAACTTAACTACATTATTATTCACTATTTCAGAAAGTTTGACTTATCTATGTTTACCAACAGTATTTAAGTAAAATAGTATGCACATGTCAGTTAGTATAGAAACATTAACAGAAGAACATAAGTCATGGTTAAACAATATATCAATAATAACTTGGAAAAATGTTATTGGCAAAGTTTTAGTCAAGATATCAAATTGCCTTCACAGTAAGTTTATATTACAAAGTAACGGTGACTATGATAATTAAAAAAAACCCATGGCCAAACACTTAATGTTACTGGTGTTGGTTTATGTAAAAATTGTTTTTCTCATGAGTAGATAAATATATATACAGTACTTTCATATCAGTTGGTTCTGAATCACATTAACTTTGAGCACATGTATATCATATTTAACTTTTTAAAATCTGATATAATAGTTTAATTCTACAATTTAAAATTCTATTTATAAACAAAATAGTCTAATGTATCTTTATGAACTAAAATTTGATTCCTATATAAAATAGCTTTAAAAAACTTGGAAGCAACCATGGTTAAAACAGTGGTATTGAATGCTAAAGAAGTTTACATCATATGAGAAGTTACAAAGTCAGATTTCCAAATGCATTATAGAATTATATTATTCAAGGGTCATATTAAGAAATTTGATAGGGTTCCCTTTCTTAAAAGGTTCTACTATTAATCATTGCTATATTTCAGTAACTGTTATATTCTAAAATAAATTGAACTTTCAAGATACTCATGTTTTTGATGCAAGGTACTTTTGATGTGGTTGCAAAAACTTTATTTTGATTTCATTACAAAGAAAAATAATAATTGGGTCTTTGATAATGATCCTATTATTAGTGAATTGGAACATTTTCTACTGAACTGAATACTAAATTGGCATTTCAACTAGTATGTTTATAAGTGAGTAAATAATATTTTTAGTGTAATAAACAAATTATATATTTATTCTACATATAAAAGTTATAATTAACATCTAAGAAAAAGTAGTCATTGAAGAAATAAAAGAATATCTTACTAAACTCCACTCTAATCTATCTCTAAATGGTTGAATAAATGAATTGCAAGTGTTCAAAAACATTATATACATGTCTCTTTGTTGGTCATTTAATTTGGAGAAGGGGAAAATGGGAATATGGTATCTTGTAGACTTTTAACTGTTTTTAATGCATTTAGTGTTTTGCTTTTGGAAAAAGTTGTTAAGCTTTTTGTTTTTGAAAAATGTTAAACAATTATCTGCTAAAATTGTCTGGGTTTTTTGTTAATGTGTGGAAAAAAAACATTCTTCCACTTTTTTCTTTTTTATATAATTATTCACTATGATATAAACTTTTATTTATAATCTATATCTGATGACCATTTGCAAATAAAATGTCTTAAACATAATTTCTTTACCTAATGTAGAATCATTTTCTATAAGTTTGGATAATAGTGGACTCCAAATGGTATAACTATAGTATCATTGTATTCATGAATCCAAAGCAGTTTCTGCATTTTACCTTCACCAATGAAAATCTAGAACTCAAATGTTTGAATCTCCATCTTTATAGATGAAGGCAAAAAATCAGAAACCAACCTGGATGTAAGAATATTATAGTACTATGCTATTTGAAATTCACTGATTACTTAAGCTTATAGTAAATGAGGCTAGAATAGGGTGAAGAGAATTGCTCTTGGAAGCATATGAATACATATGAGAAAGACATGAGGTGCCACTGATGATTGCAGTTAGAAGCTTGATTCTCGAAGCTTAATTGGTAAAATATTGTTGAAAATGAAAGTTAAGGGATTTTTTTTGTACACAGTTTTTTTTAAATAACTGAATATTTTTCTTCCATGAGATTTTTTGGTAATTCAAATATCATTCTCTCCCTATCCCCTTCATATTTATGATAATGATATCATTCATAGCAAGGACTCACAAATAAATATGGTCATTCTAAATCTAAAATAAAAAAGACACAAAGAAAAAACAAGCAAAAATAAAAAATAAGTTTTACTGATGACCATTTAAAGAAAATCATGGATCATTAATATATCACTTTTTACCTAATAATGTTTTCTAACTTCTTTTGCAGCAGCATTTTTTTCTGAAAGGTTTTAATATATTTACTAATCACAGCTTATCTACTGGATTCTACCCTTAGTTAAATTCCCCTTAATAAAGTAGTCAACATTTTTTAAAAAATATCACTAATATTTGTTAATTAAACAATTCTGCCTTAGCCACAAACCACAAATATTTTTATGAAATAATTACAGTGCTTCATTTTATATCATAATACATTTTACAATGTAAATTGAACATTCCCACCTTCTGAAAGCTGGAGGATGTACTAAATATATGTATATTTTAATTTTTCTAAATACATTGCAGTGCATCTTTAAGTGTAATTTTTCCAGTGCTTTTATTTTTCATTGACACAATAAATTTATAAAAGAAATGGATACTTGTGAGTTTTCAAGTAAACCAAGATGGCAGCCCATATTTTTGATAAATATACATTTTCAAGGGCCTATAATCCACTGAAGATATGTTAGCTGTTAAATTGAAACAAAATTAATAGATTGTTAACTTTAAAAAAAGGAATAAATTCTGATAAATTTAATTAAGAAGCTTTATTTCAATTTGATTTTTAACTTATAAATTGGAAGTAATGAGATGATTTTAACATTGTAATGCTTTGATTCAATATATCATGTTTTTGTGTCAACAGTTTTTTTTTTTTTTTTTTGTAAATTATCATAATGATAAAAATTTGGGACCTTCATATCACAGAACATGATGCAGTGAAGTATTTTTAAAGGTATGGGATCCTGCCCTCTTGTAAGTTGTGTTAATGGTCATGATATGATTGCCCACATGAATAAAGTGTAAATATTGTATTTATATTTTTTTCCCATTAAAAGAAATAAACTGTAAATATTGTAATTAATTTTTCTATGATTTCCTTTTTAAAAATAATAGTAATAAAAAATAAAATATAAATATTAAATGTTTCCTAGTAGGTGTTTTTTTTTTAAAAACATTTTGGGGCCCCTGAATCTGTAGATTCATCAAAAAACATCGGATGCCATTTTGGGTTACTTGAAAACTCACAAGTATCAAAAAATGTATTCAATAAATAAATTTATAAATTAAAAAAACTCTAAATGCAATTAATTTAATCATAATTATATTAACTTGTTAAATGTAGCACCATGAGAATTCACATTGCATTTTAATATCTGTCTTATAATTTAAAAACAATCATAGCTATTGAATTAATTCACATTTGCAAGTTGATGACTGTTTAAAGTAAAAGTTGTAGATAACTTTTTTTCTTATCATTGGATGACAAAATAAGTTGGGATAAATTTGAAAATTTGTTCAACAGGCTTGAATTTTGGCTATAGCCAGCCTAGTTGACTATCTAATACTGGTCAATAAATAAGTAGTAAATATTTTTAGCTAGAAGGTAAAATACAGAGAGAGAAATGTTCAATCTTTTATCAACTCCCAATTTGAAAGTCTGTTTAATAATATTTTCTTCTTCATTGTTACTGTAAGATGAACTATCAGAGAAATGTATATTCTGCAATAATCTATTTAAAGACTATTTTGTCTTGCATTAGTGGTCGAGAGGTCAGCACGACTGCCTTGCACTTGCAGACAGTTGCCCGGGTTGCGGGTTCGCGCCCGGCCGATGCTATGACATTTTAAAAAAAAAAAAAAAGACTATTTTACTTACTATAATGTTTAAAATATTTTTTTAAAAATGTGTTAATTTTTATAGTAACCAGGTGCAGATTTATTTTAAGACATATAGATGATACATATTATGACATGATCACTATTTCTTATGCTAGCACATAACTGTTATTAAAACAGGCAGATCTCTCCTTACAGTAGTGGAGGGTTGCGTTAGATCCTAAGATCTAGGTGCAGTGCTCTCAGATCCAAAGCTTCTCACTGACAAAGGCCACAAGCCAGAAACTAGTCTGGGGATATTGGATGAGTAGACACTAGATGGGAATTTTATGCACAAGCCTTCTGGCATCCATTGATTATTCTAGTTGGCACAGGGTGGCACTACTGTATGGAGAGTTTTGCCTGATATGTATCACATGTACTTAAATGTCAATTTTTTGAAATTTTAAAATAATTTATTGAATGAATGACAACAATTTACACACTTTTTTTTAAAAAAAAAAAAAATGTAAATATATTGAATGTAACAGAAGTTGACTCATACATAAATGATTTGATGACTAATTTTAGAATTTAAATTTTCTATTATTTTAAAACATTACACTCTTTTAGAATAAGGAGGTGTGAGAAAATTCTAAAACGTGTATTTTTATAAATTTTAATTTTTTAAATTTCTGACATATGTATATGTTAAATAAGTCAAATGTGCTAAGGATTATACTCCTTAATCAAAGCTTAAATCATACCAGTCAATAAATTCATACATAATAAGCATTCAACTTTTTTTATATATGTGTCAAAGCGTTGACCAGAAAGCGAACCAGGGCCAGCTGATTGGAAGGCAGCTATGCTAACCGCTAGGCCATCAACGCTTGACTAAACAAACACTCAACTTTGATATTGCACTAAAGTAATGAAATCAAATTCTCCAAAATAATCATTCCATGGCTTACAAACATCGCTCATTATCTGATTGGAGATCCATCCTAGCATCCTTTATATTGTACAAAGCCCTTTATTTAAATATCCAAACTTCATATCATTATTTTAAAGTGTGAAATGATCTCAAAACACTTTCTTTAATATTTAGAATTATAGTAAATTAGCTTAAGACAGAGTTGAAAACAATTACAAATTATCACCTGAAATACTAATCATTATTGATATGGAACATAACTATATGCAAAAACATGTAGTTTAAAATCTGAATAAAGTTTGCAATTTTTGTCTAGTGCACTTTCGACCAAGTTATATTAATCATAGTCATGGTAAGTGATAGAGGGGAAAAGATTGCCAGCTTTATTAAAGAAATGTGAGTGAGTGATTAGCATAATTGAATAGCTAATTATTTGCCTAAGAAGGCCATTTTTTAGCGATGGGAATGCAGGAGTCTTTCTTGTTAATCACATTTTTATCTTTCGCGATGTGCCAGGCATGTTTCAGTTTATACTTGGTACCATTGCTCTCTAGGCATGTGATGGTGGCAGATGTAGGCTTGAAGAAGTATTCAGAAGTGGATTGGTGTTCATAAAAAATTGATTTGGTATTCGTTTTCCATATTACATTTCCTTGACATATTGCATACCAAAAATTTTCAACATAATCAATACTAATTAATATTTCTCAATTATTAAGATGATCCACTATTATGTAAATACCTTTCTAGAAACCCTAAACAGACCAGATAAATATTATGCAGAGAATTTTTTTTTTTGGTACAACTTCTAAGAGTAACTGGATATTTTTTTAGTAAATCATTAACACTGGTTGTTCAATTTTAACCTATTCAAAAATTATGAAGATCTACATTTGATGTATTGCTTTGTAAGGAACTAGAACATAAACTCTATCAGTTAATCATATTAAAAAATTGGAAAGTTTTGAGATATAACAATGAAAAAGTGAAAAAATACAAAAGAATCAGAAATCAATCAAATGATGATAGGGAAAAAAAGAAATGTGTTTATCAAATTAGGATCAGATTATTGAATTGAATGATACAAACACTGAGATGTTTCAATTTACTTAGAAAGATAATAAAAGATATACTTGAAAAACAGTTAAAAGAGATGTTTCAATTTACTTAGAAAGATAATAAAAGATATACTTGAAAAACAGTTAAAAGAAGAACTCAGATATAACCACATTAAAAAATTTAATTAGTCTTTGGATTGAAAAACTTATGATGACATACATGGAAAGTGAAAAATGTTAGAAAACACTTTTATTAAGATTACATATATGCTTTATTATTAAATAAAGTGGAAGTAAATTCATTAATATGTTTATATATATTCATGTAAATATATATTTTGAATTAATTGCTGACAACTTATTTTAATATCTATTCATTGCAGGGAAAACATTTCTTATTAGAAGTATATACTCTTGTTCTCTTCTTTTACTTTCTTTGCATATCTTCAAATATATATTGCTTATAATAACTTCTTTCATATACACTTCAATGTAAACAAATTTTTTTAAAAAACTTCTTTATTT
Source organism: Epiperipatus broadwayi (assembly GCA_028023455.1). NCBI lineage: Eukaryota > Metazoa > Onychophora > Udeonychophora > Euonychophora > Peripatidae > Epiperipatus > Epiperipatus broadwayi. The sequence goes on along the minus strand of JAQFVV010012606.1, from coordinate 63,451 downwards.
TTCTTAGTTTCAATTGTCCAGCAGTGAAAAAAACTCTGATGAAGACTGCTGGACAGTCAAAACTGTAAGAAAAATGAAGTTTTTTAAGAAAATTTGTTTGCATTGAAGTGTATATGAAAAAAGTTATTATAAGCAATATATATATGAAAACATCTCTTCTGAATTCTTTTCAAAAGAAATATTAAAAATATAATCACTATTCATCAATCTAATTAATTGATAGTTTGTGATTATGTTCTTTCATTCTGTCTTGTAACTGAAAATAGATAGACATCTATTTATTAAGATTTTATGGCTAGTTTGTCTGAAAAATGAATTTATTTTCATTCAAGCATTGCATGATATAACACAATGGCAGAATGTAGACAGTCAACAGATCATGTCCCAATTATGTTCCTTCTGGTGTTCAAACATCTTCCTGGAGCAATAAACCCTTCTCTTTTTTTTGTTCTGGCATTCACAGCATATGGTAGATAAATAAAAATAATCAAATGGTTTTCTTGCTCAGAAGTTCATAAGAAGTTCAAGTCTCCCAAGTATCAGAACTGGAATCAATCTAAGGACTGTTATTTTTCAGTCTGATACTCTCCCACTACACTAAATAATGCCATATAATACTAAATCATCCATGCACTTTATTACTGTTACACAATGCTTTATTAATCATATAGAGAAGCACGGTAAATTAAGTTAAGAAAACATATATTGATTACATCTTCAGAATCAATCTTTTAAATAACAATTGCAGAACATAGATTATTCCAAAAGATACTCATAATGATGTAGATAATGGTACTGCCAGAATTTGCCACTTGTTGGGTAGTGTGAGGTTAAATGTTTTTATTTTTGTTTATCGTCTAGCTAAGAATAGCTAGTTATTCACTTATTGCTCATTGTTTAATAATTAGCAGTTTTGGCTATAGGTCAGCTGAAAACACTTTTATTTGCCCAGAATCCAATGGATGTTATTTTTGTATCATAAGACCTTTAGATCCTGAGATAATAAGAATTCAATAATTAAAATACTAAGATAATGCTAAGTTCTGTAAGAAATTAATCTTACTTGAAATATATATTTATACATATTATCTTACCCATTATTATAAAGTGCTGAAAATCTTGAAATTGTTAGACAAACTCCAATAATGTGCTACTACTTTAAATATTATAAATCTTCATGCAGTAAATTTCTATAATTACACCATCTTTCACTGACCATACTAAATCAGAGCTTGAGTCTATTGTGTGCCTATGATAGGTTAAATAGATTTGTACAATTCAAAATTTGATTATAACATCAGGCACACAATAGATTCAAACCCTGATTTAGCATGGTCAGTGAAAGTTGTTGTATTTATAGTAATGCACTCTAAACTTAAATGATTCAGTTCGCTTTTGGCAGCCATCTTTGCAACTGGTCTTAAAAAAAAGCGTCCCTTAGCAATTCAGTTTCAGAAAAACAGGGACGATTGTCCCCTTACCTTTACGTTTTTTATTCAAGGTAAGTCGGTTTTAATCATTATATATTATGGAAAGTGATAATATAATCGATAACTGTCAAAATGATGTTAGCTCCGATCTCAGCATTCAATCTAACAATGCAGTCATCGGTCGTAAATTTTATAGCCTTAGATCTAATCTAAATGCATCTAAACTAACCTCTACAATGTATAAAAACCCACAAACCAATAAATCAAAAGAAAACATCATCGTAAATATCAACAAAAGTTTAGAAAATATTCAACTTACCCCTAATATAAACATTGAAATCCTTAAAAATACAAGCAAAAACCAATCATCTCCTCTCCGCAGACTTTACACACCCTCAGAAGACTCTAATGAGCAATTTCCTTTGCCCAATAATTCCCTGAAAACCATATCTGAAAATAATAGACAAAATTACCAACAAGATGATTTCGGCGAAATTTTTAAAGTTAAAACTTTACCATCAGAGGTCGACAAAACCAATGCTGTGACATTACAGTTTTTCAACAGTAAATTTAAAAATTAAAAAAAAGAAATAAATTTTAAAACTGATAAATCTCATTCCAAAACAAACAAAGATTATAGCACAGAACAATCCATTGCTACATCAGCCAACTTACAATCTAAACCAATTTCCTCAATACCAATATTGAAAAATTCCTCTACGTACGCAAATATCGTAAGGTCTAAAAATTCTGAGAGCATCTCTGAAAATATTAAGGCTGATAATTTTAATGAACTATATTTGAATATCTCAGAACTAGACATAGAACAAGAATCAAACACTCTGGAAAATGTCTCATTTAATATAAACGACCTTAATGACGACATGTACCTTAAAATAAATAATGATTTCAACAAAACAATTCCTAACACTCTATATAAATCATTTGCAAACTACTACAGCGATAAGTGGTTAATCTTAGCCATAACAAATCAACAATGTGCTTTATATAAGTTCCCGCTAGAACAACTATACAGTCTAATCAATCAAAAGCAATTAGGCAGAGGCATTCACATGATCCTTAATCATCCCAATGACTGCTATGTTATCGTTGAGTTTCAAACATAGGTGGACCATATGAACTTTAAAAACAACTACAGATTTTTAGGAAATTATATACTATGCTCCATAGATATGAACCGTCGTGTTACACTATCCGGCAGAATTCAAAACTGCCTTGCCCACTTGAAAGAACAAGTACTACAAGACATCCTTATTAATTATGGTTCAGTTAGCAAATTTAAATACCTATTAAACCCTCACTTCGAATAACAAATCCTGTCCAATACAGTTATCTTCACACTTACATTAAAGAAAAACATTATACCCACTGACATACCCACCATTATTACTGCAAGAGGCTCTCCTATGGTTTTGACATTCAGGGGAGTACAGCCACAATGTTTCTTCTGCCTTCAAAGAACACACCTCATTAAAGATTGTGCAGCAAGAATTTCCACATACTGTGGTATTAAAAAGAATAAAGTTCACAGATGTCCTGGTAGACCTATTAACAAGGCTATCACATTTTTAAATAGACAATCACCACATGGGCCTAATTCAAACAGCAACCCCACAAACCCAGACAATCTGATTCAAATAAATCCTCCAACAAACCCTTTAATGTCCAAACCTATTTTTTAAAATGAAAATATTCAAGAAAGAACAAATCCCAACCTCTACACTAATAGTAGTGAATCAGAGACCCAAGCAACAACATATACTGCTACTAAACCAATCTCTCAAACCAATAATACTCAAGTTCATTCATTAGATACATATTGTACTAATCCCCGAGAAACAATGCTAGGCCAAACTCTTTCTACAAAAGAAGACAATATGACCAAACCATCTAACGAGATCAAGGAAAACCCAGGCGATGAAGAAAATACACTTAATAAATTTCAAAACAATTCATCCATAACAATTCCCATCCAGCTTAAAACCTTTGATACATCATCATTCATGACAGCTAAGTCTAGAAAATCTAAAGAAAGAGATCCACAAACTGTCCTCAATTCTTCAACTCCTGCAATAATTAACCATCCAGATGAAAAGACTTATCAAACACTTAACCCAAAAGTCAGCATAATTAATGTTTCACAACAGTTACAGCAAACTGAAAATGATTCAGGTCTAAAATTTAAACCAAATTCTTATAACAATAAAAAAACACTTTTATCAAAAGAACAGGAAAAAGAAAACAACACTATTAAACTTAAAAACCCTCAAAAAACCGACACAACAAATACCCAAATACAAATAAGAAAATTTAAAAGAAAATCAATTTGCTCAGATAAATCAAGCTCTGATGATGACAGCTCCCATCTGATACATTACTCACCACCACCCTCTAACAAACAAATTTCAGATATATTCAGCACAAAGCTTCACAAATCCATAGAAAAAAAGAGGAAAAGCATGGATCCTACAACCATCGATACCATTGATCCTTCTGACAAATCTCACACAGATTACACTACTTCATCAGACACTGAAGACTTCATGGATGTGTTTCCTCATCCAACAAATATATCACCAATCCATCCACAAGTTCAATCACAAGATTCTGATTGCCAATCAACATCAGACCTCATTAACATGGAGATGTCCCACATTGACTTGGTACACTTTGCTGAGGATGGTTTGGATTAATCTATCATGTTCTGCAAAATTGCTGGCATTAACATTCGCAGCATCAACTCAATTGATAGAGCTCTAGCTATTAAAAACTGGCTCTTGCTCTGCTCCCCTCATATACTTCTTATGGGTGGAACTAAATATCACCATAAGACTGATCATAAAATACTATCTCTTCTCTCAGCTCTTGGATTTACTAGATTTTCCATAGGCCATTCTGCTTCAGGTGGAGTCGGTATTCTTCTCAGCAAGTCAACACCACCAAACAGTTTTAGCATTCTATTCCTAGATGCCAATATTATTATCATAGAATTAGACTATTGGGGTTATCCAATCATCATAGCTTATATATATATATATATATATGTATATATATATATATATATATATATATACAGCCAAAGACACCTCTCAATATCTAAAAATAATCCATATCCTACATGCCATCAACGCTAACAGAACCTCCCCTACTATTCTTCTGGGAGACTTTAACACCACATACAATGACATCAACAAAAGATTTTTGCATCTAATAAATTGCAGATTAATGTGTGAAGAGGGCTTCTTCCCTCCTGAAGCCTACTCTTTCTATACTAAAACTAAAAAGTTCCTGATTGATTTGGTTTACTACATCCCAGACCTTCATTTCAACCTTGATGCAGCCTTGGCCCCTGTTGCTTTCTCTGATCATATGGCTCTAATCTTACAACTTACACCTATTTCAATCCCTACACCTACTGATGGACCTGGTAAAACCATGCGCATGATCACCCAATTAAATATGACCGAAGTGATAGTGTCTGAGGCATACATCCTTTTCCAGAAAATAAACATCCTTTCCCTTCCTGCTGAGGAGGGCTGGTTTTCCTTCATCGGAATACTACAGTCCATATTAAATTACCACACCAGGAAAATCAAAGGACCTAATGGCCTTCTAAATGCCCTAACAGACATTAATATACAACTTCAAGGATCACAGCAAAATTTCACAAATACAGAAAAAATTATCTTCCTTAAAAATCTCTACAAAATCAAGCAAAAGTCCCTTGCAGATTATATATCCATCAGAAGAGCCAAATGTTTCTTAGCACAACAACACTGCTGGATGAGAGACTACCTCAGATGGGCACTGGGATACAATAAAAAATAAATCACACCCTTATCCATTAATACTAATGGAACCAATCTCAGTGGCTTTCCAATGATGCAGCACATCAGCAAACAATTCTGCCAATTAATGCAAAAAGATGGAGCTCCTCCTATAAACAGCTGGTTGGATTCTGGTGACCCTGACAAACATGGCATCACAGAAATCCAAATCAAAAAGAAGATAACCCCTGATGGCGTTCATCCTGGCCTTCATGGCATCCCAAATTTCCTTCTCAAACACCTCACTCAATTCACTGTGCCAATTATTAAAAAAATGATTGATCACCTAGTCTCCGGCAACAGAAACATAACAGATCTTTACCCATGGCACTCGTGCCTTTTATTAAAAAAAGAAAAACCACTAAACAACATTAACAGTATCCGGCCAATTTCCATGACCCCATTACTTATTAAGATAATTGAGTCAGTCATTAAAGATCAAATCCAAACTCAAATTCTTAGCCATATCTCGTCAAACCAATACAGAAAAAAGGGATCATCAACCTCGCATGCCATATCCAATGGTACTGCACTCTTCAATTACATCAGAGTTCATCGTAAATCAAAACCTATTGCTATCCAGCTGGATATTGTGGCAGCATTTTATTCAATCCAGATAAACATCCTCCTGGATATTCTGTTGGAATGCAACATTCCAGCTGGGATTGTTCAGATGGTCAGAAATCTGCTCAACAACAGAGAGATTTTTCTCTCTCTTGATGGCAAGATCACACCAGGCTTCAAGCCATACAAGTCGATCCCTCAAGGATCTCCACTCAGTGCCCTTTTCTTCACAGCATACATCAACCCTCTTCTGACAGATATAGAAAAAAACCTCCCTGGAATATTCCTTCCCTCTCTCAATAAAAACTTCAATGTATTTGCATATATAGATGACATCATGGTTGTGCTTCCCACCATTAAATACCTTCCCCATCTCATGAACATCTTAAACAGAAATACAGTGAAACTTGGCCTACAAATAAATTTTAACAAATCTTTCATCTGAAAGATAATGTCTGGTAAACAAATGAACTCTCCCTTTTCTGCAAAACCCCAAAGATACCTAGGTTTCCCAATCTTCAAAACTCCAACTGCAATGGCAAGAGAGATTCAAGATGCAATTCTTCAATTAACTGAAGCCATCACCACTTCACTCTTTAGAGTATACCTTTCATTATATGGAAAGGTTGGCCTCCTCAACATGATCATAATGCCAAAAATTTCATATTATCTTCCATTTGTAAAAATGTCTAAACAGTTTGAAAATAAAATTAACCGATTATGTACCAAACTTCTCTGGAGAGAAAGAACAGTTGCTATTAGCTTGCGGGGTATCCAACAACCATGCAGGTTCAATGGACTGTCATTCCACTCAATACAAGCAATCATTTTACAGAAAACCCACAACACTCTACATAATCTGACGCTCTCCTGCGGATACTCCAACATTATTAAAAAAATTACACTGACAGATCATCCTCCTTCCTCTTCCAGTTCATGGATAGCATCCCTAATAGTCCACCTACAACTCTACAACCCGATTATGCCCTTTAACCTTAACAAAAAAATCACCTTATGGGAATCATACAATATAATCAACTAATCAACAACCCATTAAAACCACCCTAAAAGTAACTAACCAAAAACTTATTACTCACTTCAAAAGATGGAGTCTGGAACCCAAATTCCTTGACTTCATCATTAAAATAAATCTTAATGCGCTTCCCATGAATTGGTTTCTTTATCATTGAAGAAGTTTTACCAGCATTGACCCTATATGTGGTCTGTGTGCTCGTGAAGATGAAACCATAGACCATATTATACACCGGTTCCCAAGACTTAAAACACTGAAAGATATAATTATAATCAATTCCAACATAAGACCTGATATGATTTTCTCACTTGAAAATGCCATTCATAATGGATTTTTTTCAATAATAAGGCTTTCTACCTTTGTCCTTTATTCCATATGGATAGTGAGATGCAAAACTCTCATGGAATTACCCCCGCCACAAATCATACCATTGTTTTATCAAATGCTCAAAAAAATCAAGAAACGTGACCAGCTTCTTGCCCCCAATAAAGTCTTTGATGACACCTGGTCTTTAACTGCTCTGTCCTTTTCCTGATTATCAACTCCCACCTACCGAGAATTATAGAATAGGCAATTCTAAAAGAAAATATTCATGATATTAAAAATGCTAATACCATTAAACAAGTTCTTAGAATCTCTTCAATATACCTAACCACATAAGAGTATAACAATTGTGCTCTCATAACATAATCTAGCCAGATGACAAATAGAACATTATATAATCATATTATTGTACAACTTATTCATTTATTTATCCTCTATTAGTAATAATAACAAGTCAGATGTCACATGACTTATCCTCTATTAGTATGTAATCACTATTTATTGTTAATAAAATTTTTGTTGAAATGAACTTAAATGATTCACTTAAGTTTTTTAAACTCTTTTGTGAGTCGTGGAGGATTTATAATATTTAAAGTAATAGCGCATTATCATAGATCGACTTCCATCTAACAATATATTGTCTTATCTAACTAACAAACTTTTTCTGAAAAGTAATTTATTATTGTTTTTATATATTGAAATATTTCTTTTAAAAGATAAATGGTATACTTTTCATAAAAATTGTTTTATTTGCGATATTTTGATCTTTATAATTCATAACTATTACTGAGAGAGAAATCAATCTTATTTTTTTATAAAATATGCAAATCAAAGTTCTTGAATGTGAATGGAATTTTTTCAGGATTTTTGCTCAAGTTTATTAATTCTTAATAAGCTATCTTCATATAACTTTCATAATAATAAAAAGCCATTCGTTTTGTGGTCATCCCACCCTTCACCTCAAATAAATAAATAAATAAAGAGAAGAGAGAAAAAAACAACTCTAAAAATGAGTAATGCAATAATTATACAAACCACTCTGTGAAACACAAATATTTCCATATATAGAACATGCTGGTTATTTTTCTATTCACTTGCTATTTTATAATGTTAGAAACTTTTTTTTCTGAACATTTTTAATTGTTCTATTCTCTGATATATCTTTCCAAATGGAAACAATTGATTTGCATTTCTTTAGAATGTCTTTAGATAATCCTTAAAATATAGATGGAGTCTACCTCTTCCCATAAAAACCATACCCAAGTTTAGCATCGAACACTCTTTATAGAAAGTCTTGCACTGTTAATTCATTTTACCTATCTAATTCAACAAACATGATTTTATAATACTGAATTCTATAATGCCACATGCAGAAATTTGAAGGACATGTTGATTGGTTCTATGACCTTGCCATTGTATTTTTACATTTTTGGGCAGCATCCTTAAATGAACATTTTCTATTACCTTTATATTATACTGATAGCTTGTCCAAGTTTCATTTTCATACAATAAGTTAATAAAATAACACTTCTATATACAACTTAATCATTATAGTTGTTTTCCTATGATGAACCATTTTATCATTTTACTTTAAGGCAGCAGGAGTATATAGGATTCTGTACTGGACCTTAATGTCTAGACCAACCTTTCTACTTATAAAACTACCAAGATATTTAAACTGGTCTATATTCTCAAATTGATAATGATCAAAGCTAAAAATTTCTGACAATTTTTTTTTCTGCCACTGGCTGATAGAAAAATTTTTTTGAACATTAATTAATAAAGTATAAAGTCTTTGAGTTCTTCAAATGGATAGTCCACATACTACTTCTTTAGAAATCTTGATTTATGTGGACATACATTTTTCTTTCATATCCAAAAGTCATTTTCAAGTGCCATTTTTTTTTCCCCAGTCATTTTCATTTCAAATTTATCTATAAATATGAATTTGAAATAAAAGTAACCAAAGAGAAAAAAAATAGACCTTGAAAAATGACTGCAAGATTTGAATGAAGAAACTTAGATAGAGATGCATATAATATATATAAAGAGTGAGAGAGAGGCAGAGATATAGAAAAAAATGTAGGCCTAAAGAATAAATGATTTGTAAAAATAATAATAATAATTTGAAGGATTATTTATATAATTGGAATTATTTTTGAAAAAAAAAAAGATATTGATTTGTTGATTTATTAAATAATCTTTAATAAACTATTAATTGTAATTTAAAATAATCCTATAGTTAACTGTTTAGGGAAATGCCCCATAGTCTTATATTGAGTATTAAATTTTAATACGATTACACTGAATTGAATTGTTTTTTTTTGGGTGTGTTACTATGCTGGAAATCAATACTCCGAGATCTCCAGTCCAGATATGTTTGTTATTACCATGTATTTGTTTATTCTTTGTTATTCTTTCATATATATATATATATATGATCTTTCTCTTCTATTATCTCCATTTTAACTTATTTGTTTGGTGTTACCATATTATATTTTATCTCATAAACTTTTAAAATCTTCATTAATGATTCTCTCTCTCTCTGTATATATAATTATTTTAATTGTATTTAATTCTTATAAAAAGATTAATCAAATTATTTTAAATCCAAATTTGAAACAAAATTTAATAAAGTTCGTTTACTTAATCTACACCCTACATGGTCTAATGCATTATTAGGACATCAGACTTTGGAGTGTAAGGTCCTTAGATAGATTTGAATTATGGCACTTCCAGCATCCAAACTTTTTATGAATTCACAGATTCTAAACTCTCCATACACTAGTGCCACTCAGTGTAAGCCAGAGTAATCAATGGATGCAAGAAAGTTTGTGCATAAAGTCCTATCTAGTGTGCTATTCTATGGAGAGTTTAGTCTCTGTGTAAATAGCTTGTGAAAGCTCAAAGAATGGTAATCATGTGATGTTCTTATGAATTCCAGAGCAACAAAACCATTTGATTATTTTTTTAAAATCTGTACCAATTGTTATCATTTTCTATAATCTACTGCATAGTCAAACCTTTTATTTGTCAAAGCAGCTTTTCAGAAATAAAATTAAGACTATTATTTGTCTTTTATACATCTAACCTTATATACAATCAAATTTGGTCTTTTTTCGACATTGTTTTTATAACTTGATTGATTGCACCAACATTATATTGAAAATTAGGTAATTTTTGTAATCATAATTTATCTTTCTACTTTAAATCTCTTTTACCTTCTCTTCTTTATGTTGATTTTTGCTATTTCTATAGATACCATCTAATTTCTATGTTTCTGAACTTTTTTAGAAATTCTTTTTGCTTATTCAACTTCCTTAAGGTTTTTCTTTCAAGATTTCATACATGTATTACCCATTGTAAAAGTAATACGGTGAAGCTAAATTTGAAAATTTTTATATATTTCATCTTAATTGCTAATTAAGTATTAATAGGTAAATGGGTATCTGGTTTTCTGTAAAGTATTAATGCATTGATGTCAGTACTACTGATTACAGAAAGAATGTCATGTTTTTGTAGCACTGAACACTTCTTAAGTTTTAACATCACATGATCTCTTGAGCAATTAATTATGCAATTATTTAACAGTTCTCACAAATTATCATTTATACTGGTAAAAAAAAAAGCATATTAAGTAAAGTCAGATTTATTTTTTTTATTACTGTATTTCACATCTCAACACCATCAGGTCCAAAGATTCTCCAGTTTAGAAAATCAGAACAATCTCTTTCATTAGGCATGCATTTTGTGAACGTACTTTGCTCTTTAGATGAGATAGAAGTATTAAACTTGCCTCCATATCCATATTGATGGCTCAATCTTTTTACTCACTTTTGCAGAAAATAGGAATTGGTTACTATCCAAGGATGAACAATCATTAAACTGTGTGGGGTTTTTCACCAGTCTGTTATCCATATCAATACCACTATATTGCAAAAATCTACATGCACATTTTATAAACCACTTCTGCTCTTTGTGTGAGTTATCAAATATATGAATTTTCAGGCCCATGTTGACAGTTCAACACCCTTTACTATACTTTCACATGAAAGAGAATCCTTTTAATAACTCATGGAAAGATAAACAATCATTACACTGTAGACACACACAGTGCATATTTTCAAGTTTTTAAAAAAATTTTGTCAGTACATCTTACATCTCAACAACCCTCTACTGTAATCATCTACCAAAACCAAAAGCATTTCACAAGATGTTAAAAGTGAATAGAAACCACTTCTTTCCTAGCATAAGAATCTAGTAAAAGATATAGAACTGTCAACCTGTTTATGGAGATTCAAATGTTGGATAGCTTTTGCTCATATGAAGAGCAAATGTTGTTCTTGAAATGTATGCATTTTGAGAGTTGATGTCCGATAGTCTCTGCTTTGAGTAGTTGCGCTATGGTAGGTTGAGAGATGCCCTGATAAAAGTGAAAAACTTGAAAATTATATTCATGTTTAAACTTTATTTATGTGAGTACACATATTAAAAATAATTGAATACTGCAAAATCGACCATTTATGAAGTTACTATTTAAAAAAAAAAATAGACAAGGAATTTATTTAACAGTATAAATTAAATGGTCGTAAATAATTGTGTGGGGTTTTTTTTTTTTTGTAAAATAAATTTTAAAATAAAAGATCAAAACTTAAATATTATAAGAAAAAAATAATGTGAAATATAATTACAAATAATATACTGATCAAAAGATTTCCTTTCTGGAAGCAAGGGTCTGGATATTTCGCCTGATAAAAAGGCTCAAAATAAAATCTTTTATTAGTTGAGTTAGATGCAGAATTGCTTCAAACCATAAAAGTGAATGAAAATTTTACGTTAACAATTGTATAAAAGCCTTCTTTTAAAAGTAAGACATGGGGAGGAGTAATGACTGGAGGTGAAGGCAACAATGAACAGGGGTCAAAGTTAAAATGAAGATTTGAAAGAGCAGGACTATCTTCTAATCTCAGCAATCAATTACAACTTGGAAAAAATAACAATAATCAAAGATTATTTGTTCTCAGTTTTATATATTTGCTAATTTTATAATTGCTTTGAAAGCAGTCGCGCTTCATATTGACTTTTCTACACAAAATTTAAATCAGTGAAGAGATACAGTTCGTGCAAAATTTTTTTTTAAAAATCTGAAAAATTACATTTTTATATTATTCTGATTGTATCTATATTATGTGTGAGTTCAATTTTTAATCAACACCCTTCTTGTACAAAGGATGGGTCAACGGTCTTTTAAGCTAAAGAATGCAAATAGGGAGATATTTATTTTCCTTTTAATATGAAAGCAGCATTTACTAACCACACCTATATTATATTAGTAGTTTACAGATACGTGTGGGAGAGAGCAATGACTAATTATTTAGGAAAAAGCACTTTAGATTATATTTTATAGATGTGTTTGATGAGTTGATATTCTAGTAGTATTTGTAGTATATTTATGTTAAGTTAATATTATATAGTCGATAAAATAGCTTTTAAACAATCCAAGAATAGGATAAAACTTCACAACACAACTTTTTATAGAGTGTTATTAAAAGAGAAGACAATTCTTTCCATACTACCAACGTCTAAGTATTTGAATATTTTTCATTCTTGGCATTTCTTGCTGATAATAAATAACTAGATACCAATACTGAACAGAGTTAATTTTGCTCTACCTAAATCTTTTTGCATATAGTATATTGATTTTAGTAAACAGTGCACTTTGCTGTGTTTAGACTATTTCTTGGATATAAAATTAAAGGTAAAAAATTAAATTATGTACAGTTCTGAAAAACATCTAATGTAGAATATTGAACTTAATTACTAATGCAAATGATTGCATTTTTGTGTAATATAAGAATTATAAAACATAGAATGTTAATATGATTTCTGCTTAATCAGACATAAAATATTATGATAGAATTTTAATAATAAATCGTTAATCGAACTCACAGTGACTAAATAGATTAATTATTAGATAATAGAAAGTTAATTAGTCTCGTATTTACAATTTGAAAATGTATAAGTAAGGCTGACCCAAAAGCTTTTGGCATCCCATTAAAAACAAAATAAAAAAATCATAGATTTTTTTATTTATAGAATCCAACTGGTCTTTCATGGATCATGGATGAATGAATATTTGTTTTTATTATTTTAAATTTAAAAAAAAAAACCTAGATGACTGCTTACTATTCTTCTGGTTCAGACATACTTTGAATAAAGGAATTGTAAAGTTACCAAAAATTGAAAGATTCTACTTTAGAAATACAGACTTACAAAATCTTTTTCCTCATACCTTTGAACCAGAACAGTATAACTGTCCTATTTTTATGATCTTAAATTTTAACTTTCAGTTTCATATAAACTGTGATGTAATGTCTATTCTTTTAAATACCAACCCTGTTAATAGTTGCATAAAGTGGCATTGACATGATTTCATAGTGCAGTAACATTGTGAATCACCTTTCAATGATGTGGTGATCTTTTTGCTTTCTGATATTTTACAGATCATGATTTAAAAATAAAGTACCTTCAATTTGATTTAATATTTATGTTAGGATAAGGGTAAAATAATGAAAAATGTGTCTAATAAAATAAATATTTTATTAATAAAATAAACAAAAGTAATTGCTCTGTGGAGTTTAGTGCAATGGTAAGTTGGTGAATTCTGGAGCATAAGGTCCTCAAATTGGTTTTAGTTCTAGCATTTCTGGTATTCAAACTTTTGAACAATAAAGCCACTCAAATATTATTATTTTTATTTATTAAAATAATTATTTAAATTTTATTATTATTGGTAATCTTTTTCTTTGCTAATATCCTTTTTTTATTTAACAAAACCTGTCATATCTTCATAAATATGGCAACACAAAAAAAATTGTAGCATGTGTCTATCATGGTTGTCACAACATGCTTATTAAAATGATCATAAATTATGTAATTAGCCTTTATCCCTAAGGCAGTAAAGCATTATAACTAAATAGCAACCTTTATTATCATCAGTTATGGGTTGGTGTTGCTCATCCTTATTTTAAGGAAATGTATGCTACGATGGTCATATTTAGAATTATTTCATAAACATTAATGTTTTTCTACATTTTAAATAAAAATAGAAAAATTATTTTCTGCTTACTAATTCAAAAATTATTTATTTATTTATCCAGCATATGATTTTTTTTAAAAAATACAACAGTTTAATTATTAGTAAAATATGATAAAGGAACCTGTAAACATTTCAAACAGAAGATAGAATCACTACTAGGTTTATTAAGTTCTTCAATTCTACAGCTACAGATATAGATTTGACAATCATTAACAAAGTGGTTCATAATTTGTATTTAAACACATCTACACAGATCAGTGGTTTTTAAAATCCATTTGTGAAATATATAAATGCAATGACTCTGTTACTCTCTGAAAAGATAGCAGATCTAAGAAAACGTATATATCATTTTCTTTATGAAAATCAGACTGAGATGCTGCACTACTATTTAAATAATTTTATTGCTAATCATGACATTTTTTATAAATCTAGTAAAGTAAAATAAAAGTAGCTATGGTGGAGATAGCTTGAGGCATGTGCCAAATGCTCGTAAATATAGCTCATTTAAGTGTTTGACCAAAAAAATATGTATTTTTTAACTGGATGATGTCATCACTCTGTGACTGTGTAGTAGTGATCTCTGCAATTTTTTTTTTCCCAGGGCACATATAAATTGGGTCACAACTTTGCACACCTTGAGATAATAAAAAAATGTTGGTTTAGTTTTTTTTTTATTGTGTGTAAAATGATTTTATAATTTTATTTATTAATTTTAATATTTATTATATGTGATTTATGTTTATTTTTATGCATAAAGTTTTTGAATTTATTTTAAATAAAATATCTAAAATTGTATTCTGCCACCATAAGCACAAGTATTGTATTTGTTTGTATTTTATATGCTAATATTTTTTATCTCATTTTTATCTTGGTATAGTAATTTGTTTTGTTGCTATATATTTTAAAAATAAAATACTTTAGTTTGAGCTTAAGAATTTTCATATTTTTTATATGGATTTTTTTTTTGTTAATTGTAATATTAAAATACTTTAGTTTAAGTATATTATTGCTTATATTAGTTAACACATTTTTTTCAACTGCCATACTTTTATTAGACTATTATTGCCAGCACATGTTTGTGTTTCCAAAATGGCATAGAGCACACACTAAATTAGTGCCAAAAAACAATATAATCCATCTATTCTTGCACTCTTTTTGACTATTTGAAAAATTTATTTATATTTTTGCCATTTACTAATTACTAATGTTTAATAAATATTGTTTTTTGATATTTGATTGTATGCTAATATTTTTTTTTCTCCATTTGCTAATTTTTTATTACAGTAGTAATTTGATATTTTTTGTTCAAATAATTATACTATTTTTTCATCTACTAATTACTTATATTTGTTAATATTATTTATTTGATATTTTATTGTGATAGTATTTGATTTTTTGGTCATATGATTATGCTAGTAATATTATTTTGTCATTTTTTAATAACTAATATTTGCTGAATAATGTTTTTGATATTTTGATTTGTTTAATTTTATTTATTTCTATAAAATTTCTGTATTTTTTTTTTTGATAATTTTTTGAAATATATTAGAAAAAATATTCAGAACATTTGTAATTATTTTTTTAGGCTCCTCTGGTTTCCAAAATGGCATAAAGCACATACTAAATTAGCACCAAAAATAATATCTATCTATTTTTCTACTCTTTTTGACATTGATGCTATTGTATTCAATATAAATAATAATAAATCCCATCATATATGCTCAATACATGCAATATTTTTATTAATCTCTTATTTAAGCTAACAGTATTGACAATTCATTGATTTTTTAAAATGTATATAAAACAAGGTATAAACTCTGAAGAAGACTCCACAACAACTGTCAATTTAAATCAATAAATAAATTAATAAGGAAATTGCACATTATTACATGCAATTAGGATATATTTATTATTATTATTATTATTGCTACTACTACTACTACTACTACTACTACTACTACTACTAGTAGTAGTAGTAGTAGTAGTAGTAGTAGTAGTAGTAGCAGTAGCAGTAGTAGAAGTAGTAGTAGTGGTGGTGGTGGTAGTGGTAGTAGTAGTAATAGTACTAGTAGTATTTACATTTAATGTAAAAAGAACAATTTGGTATATATATATTCGCCATATTTTTATTTACCATGAATTTTAGAGTTAAATTATATTTGTTTTATTTTTCTAAGCACTACATAAAACCATCATTTAGATTGTTGTGGTTTACATTTGAGTTCTCTGACAAATTACTATCCTCTGTCAAAAAAAAAAGAGAGACTTCTGTACCAATTCATATCTGAGAAATTGAATACAGCTGTTGTGTTCAATCTGACTCTTTGATGTTTGTAATGTCACATGATCACATGAGCTGTAAATCAAATTATTATTATTAAGTGCTTACAAAATAATATCAGTTTCTGTAAATCATATGGATAGCATGTAATGACCCCTGTCATCTGTTTGGTTTTCAGACAGCTTAAAAAGATATTCATTATTTTGATGATGGAGTCCATCACTGCACTGCTATTTTTTTAACATAAATTATTAAATATATTATAATATCTCAATTTTGTTCATTGTTTTAAAGCATTAAATAAAATGTTGTTTATTCATTAAAAGACATAATCTACACTTTAGTTATTAAAACTATGGCAGTTGAAGAAATTAAACAATTATGAATGTAAAATTGCAGGGCAACGATTATTCATCCATTAGCAAGATGTTAAAAGTGAATAGAAATTTATTTCCTACCTTGCAAGAGGGAGAGGTGTGATGGATGAATATTAAGCTATCAATAAGGATATAAAAATTCAGGTAATTGAAACTTCTAGTAAGAGAGTGGTATAAGTTTATGAGATGGACAAATAAGCCAATAAACATCACATGATCGACATTTCTTATGCTTGCTCTTAACTGTTATTAAAACAGGCAAAACTCTCTATATGTATTGCTACTCAGTGCAAGCCAGAGTAATCAATGGATGCCAGAAGGTTTTTGCATAAAATCCCCATCTATTGCCTATTTCTGGCTTGTGGCCTTTGTCTGTGAGGAGCCTTGGATCTGAGGGCACTGCATCTAGATCTTAGGATCTAGTTTGGGGATATTGGATGAGTAGGCACTAAATGGAGATTTTATGCACAAGCCTTCTGGCAGCCATTGATTACTCTGGCTTGCACTGAGTGGCAATATGTATAGAGAGTTTCGCCTGTTTTGATGGACAGATAGTTATAATAGAATTGGTATGAAGGATGTCACAAAACGAAAATAAAAACTTAAACGATGAATGAAAGTAAAAACAATTTTTTTTTTTTTGATATATTATAATAATTTCGTTGTAAGGATGAAGGCAATAGCTACAAGAATGTTCATTGCTGCTTTGGTCTAATTAACTCATGTATAAAATAAAATAAATCTAATAATGACTGTAGTAATAAATTAATCATAATATTTTAATCAAAATTTGTGTTCTCATAGATGTATATACACACATTACACATCTAATAAGATTACTGATGATAATGTAGATTCATAAATAATTTAAATATACTCATTTATAATAAATCTCCAAAATAATATCTCCTTTTAAAAGAAGACAGAAATACCAATTACTCATAAATAATAAAAACGTGAATTAATCATTAATAAATCTGGTTGAAAATTTATATGGGAAAACAAAAAAATCAGTTAAAAATAAGAATGTAGAAATGTCACATACTAGAATATTTTATTATTATTGTAGATATGATATCTGTTATTTTGAATAAATAACTGAAGTCCAGCTATAACAACAAAGTATTTAAATGTTTTACTTTTTGATAGCTCTTTTCTTCCTAGTTTATTGGAGATGAGAAACATATGGCCGAATAATGTAGCAGTAAGACTTATGACAAAATAGAATTCAACAAAAATAGCAGATAAGATCTGATATGAGTCAGTTAAGTTAAAGAAATTTTGAGACTTCCAAAGACAACTTGTTGAACAAATATTTATAATCTAATAATATCCTGAACAGTATGTGCTTTTATGACAAATCTCATAATTTAGCACCGCTGTCATGCCTTTGAGCTGGGTTTGAATCCACATTGAGTAAACATTTTTTTAAAAAACTTTTTTTTATCAGGTAGCTGAGTCATAACCAACCCATTTGAACTATTTAATAGTGGTCGACAAATGGATGTCTTGCTATTCTTACTTAGCTAGTAAAATAAGAATGAAATAATGTTGAAACTCTATCTAAAAATTGGTACACGTTGTAAATATTGCTTTCTCTATTACTATTTCTCTATGAGAGGATGTTTGAGATGTTTTATTTACTAGTGATCTATTTAAGACTATTTTTGCCTATATATTGTAATGTTTTATGGACTAAAAAGTGCAAGTTAATCAAACTATAGAAAAAAAAATTCTGTTCATGTATAAATTCGGATATTTCAAGAATATAGTTATATTTCCTGATTAACTGACCTGAATTTTTATTAAGATTTTCATTGTTGGCAGAATCAGTTTTACATTTATTTAAAAGGATGCCAGAAACTGTAGACTCACTGATCCATCGCATCGCATCACGTACTTTTTGTAGCAAATAACTAAACATAATTTTTAAGTGACTTCACTTTCTTGACAAGTAATATTTAAGAATTTACCCCAGCGTTCATAGATTAAAATGAACATCTTGGCATAGGTAATTATACATTTCTTAAAATAATCTTTTGTAATAGTAAAATCTAATATACTAAAATTAATAATGTACAATGAAAAGTTGATATTAAAGAAACAATAAATTAGTAATAAAATTGGAAAGAAACATATACATGTTCATCCAGATAAGATTAAATAATTAAAACAATTCTTATTACAATTTTCTTAGATCATAAATGAAATAGTCTCTTGAATAATAAACAGTGAATGTCTCTATCGGTATTATAAGCTTATAGTTTAGGTTTAGTTTGCAAACATTTAATGAGTCACAAATCAGGTTATGAATAATAATAGCTTATTGGCATGTTTGTGTAGACCGTAGATTCTTGTAGCATACATGCATTTATTGGGATCCTGAGCTCATTGGTAAGTTAACTTTGGTTTCTGTTGACATTTTTCGATTCCTGGTCTGCTTTAAGACTGGACTCAAAGACTTTTTGGAGTGACCTCTTCATGACAAAAGAAGATGTCTGCAAATGCTCTGGTTTCCACTCCTGCATGAATATTTAGTTCAGTAATATGAGTAGTCCTGAATAGAAGCATCTGACTACCATTGTGAGAACAAGACGACCACAATTACCCCCTTGTCCCTCTGTTCAGGACATATGGAAAACTGCCATTACAAAACAAGCCAAGAACTTGCTTGAAATTACTTTCTTTCTTTTATATCTCTTGACGAGTTTTTAGATTTCTGCACATATTTTATCTTGTTTTAGAATACAAGTTGGTAATCTTGTATGTTTATTATTACTTTTTAGTTACAAAGTCCTTTTTTTTTTGCAAATTCTTTAGAAGCCATTTTTAATTATCTTGTAAAAGGTTTTTACTCTGATTGTAATCATTTATGTTTGGAATGTCTTTCTTTTATTTATCTGGATAAACAATCTATGCATTTCTATTCCCTCCACTTTTAACTTTAATTAAATAGATAATAAATACAAAACAAAAATAACTTTCATTGTACATATCAAACAAAATAAATTACATAAAAAATTAAATAGTATTTATTGAACTATTTGTAATTTTTTTAGCTTTCATATGTCATAGCATCGCCGGGACGTGAACCCACAACCGTCTGCAACCAACTACTTGCTTTCATGGCGACTGCGATACCTCTCGGCTAACAACGCAAGACAATTTTTTTAGCTTTAAATATTATTACGTTACATTTTCATTTACCATTGTCAAACTCCCTCCACTCACAACTTTGACACCATCCATTTCAGATAAATACACTAATGATTATTACTAATCATTTTCGAAACTAGAGATTATCTCTAGCACAGATATAAACTTTAAACCTCAGTTAAAGATTAATATATCTCATTTTTAAAATTTACACACACGGAGTTATTCACCTTTCTCTGTCCTGTATGTAATATTACTCTATGCCACACACTTGAACCATATATAAATAAATGGTAATATATATATATGTGAAAATCTTTATATTAATATGTACATAAATAGATATATGCAATTATCACATCAGTGCTAGGAGGGATGAACATTGTAATGCAGTTAAGCAGAAATTATCGCCACTGGCATTCTCATGCCATGCTATGAATATAGTCGTAATATAGATTTTTGACCAGGATTCTATCCAGACATGACCCTCACCACCAATGTAAGATCAGAGAAGCCAAGCCAGATTCTATTAACTAATATGACAATACATGTAAATTACCATTTGGAATAATTTTTGAATATTCATTAATCTGAATAGTTTTTGATTTTTTATCTATTATCATTACACCCCACTTTTATATTTTTAAAATCTTCTGTACATTATTAGTCAAACCTTTAACCTTATTACACATAAACACTTACAGTGCACATATGACTGTTTTTTAATCATATCAATTATTTTTCAATTGATGTCCAATGCAACCAGTTAAAATGTTTGTAGTGTGGATTATACAGAGTAGTGTGAATTATACACAAATGAAGCCAGATAATATGTCATTTATATCTCTAGTTTGAGAAACTTCATTTGAACATATATTAAAATATTTGCATTTACATCTTATTTAAATCAGAAAAGTTAAGCTTCTCATTTCAAAATACTTTTTATTAATTGAAATCATCATCAACTATTATCAATCCACTGCAGGATGGTTTCTCCAAATTCAATCCATCTTCTTTGATATTTAGCTCCTCTTCTCCACATCACCCCTGCACACTTTCTTATTTCATTCATTCATCTCACATGTGGTCTCTTTCTGGGTCTTTTGAAATCTCTTGGAATCCAGTTTAAGATTTCAAGTGTCCATCTATTATCATCTCTTCTAGCAATAATATCCTAAAAGCTTTAACATTGTGACTTAATGGCAAATTCAGAGCTAAACATTTCAGAGATGATTTTTGAGTATCATAAAAAAAAAAAAAACCTCAGTCTAACTTAATGAAATCATCAAATGCTAAATACACCATTAAGTGAACTAAACTATATTTAAAAAAATGAATCAGCAAAAGCATCTACCACTGATGATAATTAAGTCATTTTACTAATATAGTATTTTATTACAAAATTATTCTATCTGTTTTCAATTAGAGAATTTTACATACAATACATTATCATTTTATTATATTTATGTTCTCTGCCAAACATAAGTGGAAACAATTAAGCAATAGTTATTACGATGTGGTTTGTTGCAGTGTTATGGTAGACTAAGGCACAAGGTCCATAGGTTGTGGCTCCAGCTCTGGTCAAACTTCTTAAAGCTCCCAAGCAAAAAACTATCAATTATTATTACTAATGGTTCCTTATCATTGTTTGTCATTCCCTTACATATATTAGTTTATTTATATTAATCTTAGAATTACTTTATAATTTTATTCTGTTTTTTTTTTTACATTTCACAGAGGTTTCATGAAGAATATTAAGATTTGTTCATGACTTTTATTGTTTAAATGACTAGCCTCAATATTTTTTTTTGTTTGTTATTAAATTGTCTATTATAATGTAAATGACATTTTTTCCATGCCTGTAATAACTCAATCTGCTACTAGGGCGATTAAACATCACATTGCTTCCTGAATAATATATCATATGATTATGAATAAATGCATTGTTTCATTAGTAACAGTGCCTTAGTTAAAATTTTTAATTGCAGGTCTGTTTTGAGGTAGATAACTTATTTCCAATTGTGTAGATTCAGATTTGCATTACTACTATCACAATAGGTGATTATTATTACACATATATATATAATGAAATGATCTGCAGGTTTACTGACTTCTAAAAGTCTTTTGAAATCATACAATTAAAAAAAAACCACATGATAATTAGCAGTTGATATTTAATTAAATATATTTTTTTATTTATGGTAATAAATTATTTGATAATTTGCAATTAGTATTCAGAGGTGATTTTTTTTTTCTGAACCAGTCCTCACCTTTGCACCTCAGTAGGTTTCTTCTTATAAAAAAATAATAATTCAAAGAAATAACATTGGCAAAAATAAATAAGATATTGTAGTTATTAGTACCTTGAGGTCAGAATATTTAAGTGACTTGTTTAAATGTTCACAGCAGGTTTGCTTTTTTATTTTTTTAACTAAAACCTGAAAATAAATTTAAAATAAGGACGAAAGCTAAGCAATGCAAGATATTTTATAAACATAAAGTTATAATAGAAAAAAATTCAAAGTATGTTTGATTATTTGGTTTAATATAAATATAATAGCTTTTAAGTAACACCCTGCAAGGCAAAATAATTTTCAGTAGCCACTTCTAAAAAAAAAAACAATAGGCAAATAAGTATTGTTGATTTCTAAATAGTGAGATGATCTGTTCTTCTAGGTTACCCATTTACTGATCAATGTTGGCTGGTTAACTGTGTTGGCTATAGATTAGTTACCTGAAAAAAAATCTTATCTGTTGAAAAAATTTTCAGATTTGCTCAGCCCAGATTCAAACTCAGGGCTTAGATCTGGCACGCAAATGTGCTATCATCCTGCCACGTGACTCTTTACTTTTTAATACATATTTGTACATAAAATAAAAAATATGTAAGCCTTACTCTTATGCAAATTTTTTTTTTTTTTAAATATATTGTTTTATTTAGTTTACTATAGTGATATTCATTAAGGCTGTAGCCTCAAGCACATGCGTATAAAAATACGATAGTAGGGACCTCTACAGGTCTTAAACCACAAGCTTACTTTTTTGAGTAAGCTTGTGGTTTAAGACCTGTAGAAGTCCCTACTATCGCATTTGGTAAGCTTATGGTTTAAGACCTGTAGAGGTCCCTACTATCGCATTTTTATAAGCATGTGCTTGAGACTACAGCCTTAATGAATATCACTTACGTAATCAATGTGCGTTTAAATAAATTTAGTTTACTATATGAATTTTGGCTGCTTGAAAGTCTTTCTTAAATGTAAAAAAAAAAACAAAAAAACAATTGTAGCACTTTTTTTTTTATGTCAAGAATATTGTTGAACATGTTAGAATCTCAGAAACACTACTGAAAACTGATAATTAATATAAATGTTGTTTTCTATGCACTGTATAGTTTATATGGTGGTAGCGTATCAAACTCTGGAGTTTAAGTCCTCGGATAGATCCCCCTGGTGGCATTTCCAGCGATTATACTTCTTAAGTACTAATGCCATTTGATTATTCTCTTATTAAATGTATTTTTCTCATGAAATAGCATCAGTTTACCTAAGAGAATATACACGTTCAAAACCTTAACAATTAAAATATTCCTGTATATATAAAACCAACAAAACAAAGTTTGAAAGAAAAACTTTTAAAAAAATACTAATAAGAACAAAGACCGCCTCCTTGTGCCAGAGCATCTCTTTGTGGACACATGGGCGCAGATTACCATATCTGACGATGAGACAACATCTCAAACTACTATACTAAATAATATGATGACAACGCCACACAGATTGGTTGCAAAGCTTTGAACTTCTATGTAAAACTATTGTAATCAGAAAAATGTAGCTACCTGACACTGTAAATTTTTTCTTAATAAAAAAAAAAAAATCCCATATTTTACGAAGAAAGTTTTTTCTACTGAATTACTTGGATTTTTACTAATATTATTTAAAAGATAGGTTTAAATTTTTAGAGTGCGTTATAAATGGATATGAATAAAATAAAAAATGTAAATAAAATTAACCAGTAGCTCAAGATTGGTTTATATACTTATAAATACAGTAAGTACTGTGTGCATTTTAATTTTATTTTGAACGTATTACATTTTAAAATATTCAAATAGAGGAGATAAAATCAGAACTTTTTTAAATTAAAAAAAAAAAAGTTTTTGATTTCTATTTGAAAAACTAATTAAATGAATTTTGATTATGTTTTTATTAACAATTCTGTAATCTTGAAAAATAGCAGTTGGATATTTTCTTATCGTGTTAGTTTTATATTAGAGTAACAAGTGTTTCTAAAAACATTCTGTTGAGACTTAACATTAACTGAAACTAAAGAACTTAGAAAAATAACAGATCAACATTAATACAAATATTATAAATAATAGGAAAAAAAAATAAAGGTAACATTATGAAAGAATAGTAAAGATGTTATGAAATGAAATTGCTCTTGAAGATAATATGTATTGTTACACAGAGGCTAAACTCTCCATACAGTAATGCCACCAGTGTGAACCAGAGTAATCAATGGATGCAAAAAGATTTGGGCATAAAATCCCTATCTAGTGCCTATTCATCCAATATCTGAGGCTAGTTTCTAGCTTGTGACTTTCATCAGTGAGCAGCCTTGGATATGAGCACACTGCACCTAGATCTTGGACCATTGTTAAAAGTAAAGAAAAAACAGCAAATCCAAAATTAAATTATATTCATGTTGTTTGTCTACTTTTTTAAATAAGGAAAGAATTTGAAACTAAAAATTTATAGTGGATCTTGGTGTAGTGCAAGATGTCCACTGCATGACTATAAATTACAATCACATAGTTGAGATTGAAATGGTGAAACTTTAACTTTTCAACTAATTATAAAATTAAAAGTGATATCATATAAATGGATGCTGATGCTTTAATTAATTAATTTTTTGGTTAATTATAAAAAAATGTCATTTATAATTCATTGAAAATTATGATAAAACTATACTTATTTCCATAAAAATTTGAGAGGTATCTATAGAGAACAGATAAACAGGCATGAATTTGAACTACATACAAGTTAAGTTATATATCACTTTCTGAGTTGATTTGATTATATGATTACATATTAGCACTGTATAAAGTTATTAGTAAATGCAGTATTATTTAAAAGTAAAAAATTCAAATTAATATGATTTTTTTTTTAAAAAAAAAAATTGAATTCTTGTGCTATATGGTTATTGTAAATTTTTATTCATTAATGCTGTTTTTTTTGTTTGATTTAAACTTCTAAAATATATTATTTTTAAAATTATTTTGGCAATTACAAATTATTCTGACTCCCCAGTTTGGCAGCCTTTTTTTTTTACTTATACAGTTTCAGGGCATAATAAATATTTAAAAGAACTTATTAATATAATATATATAAATATAAAGTGTCATATTGTACCCATTGATGCACACTTCAACTTTTAATATATATATATATATATAAGTGTCAGACAATCCAAGATAAAAATGATTTGAATGCCTTCTCTTGTAGTAGCATTTATCATAAATAAAAAAAAAAAGCTTGTTTAGAGTTATTAGCACACTCTTAATTTTATATATATATATATATAAGAAAGTGTTATATCATGCCCATTAATGCAGATTTTTTGAGAGGCAGAATTCTGTATTTTTGGAAATACTCCACTGCATTCTGGTCTGTCAAAGGAAGAGCCCAAATTTTTATCATTTTTCTAAAATGGTAGTGAACCAAAATAAAGATGCTGACTGTAAACAAACTTTAACAATGTTCAGAACATGTTGGCATTTACATGTGATAATATTAATAAAAAAAATTGAAATAAATTTTTTGAATAGAATTTACAATCAATTTATTAATTTTTTTAAACTTAACAACTAACACATATTTGGTCAAATAAAATTGAAAAACAAACAAACAACATAAACAAATACTTGTATGCCTCTAAAACTGTATAATTAAAAAAAAATGGCTGTCAGGCTTGGGAGAGAAAATAATATTTAAGTATCAATATTTTTTTTTATTAAGGGAGTGATAAATAATGGTAAAATATCACTGACAGTGACCTTACACTATCACTTGTTACTCAGACTTGTCTTTGGTCAAGAAATTTAACTTATTAATGGTAACATGTTATTAAATTTGTTAATGTATATTGTTTTAAAATGAAGAAGAATGAAAAAAATCAGTTAGATTAATAAAATAACAAATGAAAAAGTTTGGAAAAGAGTAAATGAAAAAGAAGATTGATTGAGGAAATTATAAAGAGAACCTAGATTGGACATATATTAAAAAGAAAATATAGTTTAAAGAAAGATGCTTTGGAGGGAATGGTGAGTGAAAGCAAGAAGAAAAGATGGAAAAGATTGACATTGTTGAATGATGTAAGAGATGGAAAGAGTTGCATGGAATTGCAGAGCTGGGCAATGAAGAGAATGAACTGGAAAATGGATGAATTAAAAATGATGCGAATACTTTCTGGATATGTCCATAGGAGAGAATACTATTGATTGATATTGCTTTGATTTTTGTCTCATTTAGCCAATTAGAACAAAAAATCTTTTATTATAAAAAAAATATTTAAGCTAATCATCATATGTGTATGCTATATAGAGAAAATGCAGTGAAATAATAAATAAAAATATAATTGAAGTGATTTTATGAGTGACTACTTGATCTTTTCATGTTGGAACTAACATAGGTTGCAACTGATATCCTTAATTCAAAGAGCAGTACTGCAGAAATTAATTAAGTCATTTAAATCTATTTCTTTAATTGTAATAGTAAAATAATAAATGTTTCAAAATTAAGGGCAATATATTAGTATAATTTAAATGTAATGATTTCCCAAATGAAATTAATAAAGAATAAAATTAATAAATTTAAATTCATTATTTATATTTTTTTGATTGGGATAGAAATTTGCTGCTGTATTAACTGCTGCCACATAAAAGTGAATTAAATTGCAAAAAAATAATAATTTAAATTTATTATTGATTTATATTTACTTGTTCATGAAGAAATTTTGCATTTATGTTGTATAAAGATTTCATAATAAAAATTAGGCCCTTTTTATATGCTGTTTCAAAACGGCAATTAAAATAGTCAGCTTTATGGACTTTTTTTTCTGTTGACATTTTGAAAATAAAGTTTGGCATAGAATTGCACACTTTTTGCTTTTATTTATTCGAAAATAATTGAGAATAAATAACAATTAAACTGATACGACTTTTAATAATTTATCTTTTGAAAATAAAAGATGAACTGCAATGTATATTTTATGTCAATAAACATCACATGATCACTACTTCTTATGCTTGCTTACAACTGACAATACGTATAGTGAGTTTATTGCTTGTTTTTATATTTTCTATCTACATTTTCTATATCAGATTAAAGTAATGTAATCTTGTGTAAATATTAAAACTGTTTTGCTTCATATTAATATTTTTTATTGTTGAAAATGAATTTTTTAGTATAGAATTCCAAATTTATTAATTTTAACAGTCATACAGAGGTGTGGATCAATGCATATTCAGTGTATGAGAAATTACATTTCTTCATAAAAGAGCATGTATTGTGGAAATGATTCTGTTCACCACACATTAATTCATTTAGAAATTAAACTATTTACCATATTTTTTTCCTATTTAATTTTTTTCTACATTGAACTTTTAATATAGAATCCCATAATTGTTTGATTTCCAGCGAATCAATAAATATTATTAATATAAGTAATGAATAGTTTGTACTTCTTTGCAAAAAAATTTATGAATATGTATACACATTGACTAAATGTGTTTGGATTCTTTATATACTAACATAATAAATAGTGTCCTGACATTAAAAGCCGTTGCCATATTTTATTTTTTTGTAATCTTTTGTTTTGAAAGTAAACTTTGAGTATAAAATTGCAAACTTTTTTAGTTTTTGCTATCATGCACAGTTGATAATCAATATGTTATTACTGATTTTCACATAGCATGTTGATAAACACATTTTATACAATATTTAACTTTTTTCATTGATATAAACATTATGAGAGTTGTCTTTCAGTATTATTTTTGTCAGAACGTATTAGCTGATCTAAATGATTCTTTAAAATATATTTTTAAACATATATTGCTAACATTATAGAATTTGACCAAAAAAGTATATAAGTAAATTATTTTCTATATTAAATTTTATTTGCCATCTAAGATGATATAAGCATATTGAAATCCAAATCTTATTATATAAATGGACAAATTAGGCTAAGTAGATAATATTAAATTTTGTTTTAACTTAATGTAAACATGTTCACTGTGTCTATTAAGAAAAGATATTTTATCCATAAATAATATGCTTAGCATGATTTCAACTATTAAATAGTCATATTCATAGTGCTAGCAAGTGATGTCTGTCATACCAGGGTAAAAAACCAACACACAATCCAAGTGTATATTTTTTGAACATGAGATTAAATATAGTAATGTCTTTGAGCCATTGGGGGATACTATAGCATGTTCCAGGAGAAACAATAGAAAATGCAGAGTTAAGGAAGCATGGCATATAGCCAATAATCCATACACTATTAATAACAAAGAAGTTTGTATCCCTTTGTCAAAGAAGTGAATTATGTAAATTAAATCATTTACATTTTTATAGAGTTGTTAAATATCACCCTGGTATAATAGACATCACTTGCTATATTTTTATAGTGTATGAATATGACTGTTTAATAGCTGAAAGCTTGCTAAGCATATTATTTGTGAATAAAATATTTTTCCTTAATAGACACAGTGCAAATATGTTTACATAGAGTTACAATTGCTGCAAGAATAAAAATTAAATCAGCATCAAATTATAAATATTTGTTTTATTTAATTTCAGCATTTGAAATACTATAAATTTAACATATATCTGCACATAAACAAATAACATAATTTATCATTAATAACAAGTGTTCTTTTCTGCTGGTAACTATGACTACAGTTATCTCTGTCTTCTCCTAGGAAGATAATGTATATTGTTAAAAAGTATAACAGAAACATTTTATTGACTTAAATATCTAATCTTTATTTTGACAAACATCTTTTTTATAAATAGACAGACAAATAGATAGATTATGAAATAAGAGTATACTAATTCAACAAGTAATTGGTTCAGCCAGTAGCTGATTCTCCATTAAACTATGTATATTCATTTGATATAATATGATAATTTGTTATTAAATGTTTATATTAATATGACAATTGTTTACAATTAATAAATTGATTGCTATAAATTGATTTAAATTTAAAAAGTTTCCTTTAATTACTTTAAAAAAATTATATTTCGCTTGTTTTTAAGAAAAATAATCAATCCCAGACTGCTTGTAATTAGTAGATAAAAAATTCTTGTACTGAAAAATAATGATGAAAAGAATCTATTAAAGTTTATGATATAATATAAGCATATTTTTATGCAAAGATTTGAATTTATAAAGAAAGATTGGTTAAAGGATATATATTGTAAAAGAAAATGTATATGTTTTAACATCAGTTTTTTTTTTCTTCATCTTTATCCATAACTACTTAAGTTTTCCTAGCCAAAATTTCTGTTGCTTTATCTTATTTATAGATCCAGACAGTATAGATACATATATTGAAGTGTTTATAAGTGCATGTTTCAATACCCCCTTTTTAACTGTATCAATTAAACTATCAGTTCTGTTGTCATTTTAAATATTACACAATTTTTATTATATTGTTGTTTTATTAAGAATGTACATTTATTTATTACTGTATCATTTAAATATCTTTATTTAACGCTTTTGTGTGAATACTTTTGTGAATTTTGAACACGTTTAAATTACCATATTTATATTATTTTTATCTCTTACTCCTCTCCAGGTTTAAGATTGATTTCTATACTTCCTTATTTTTTTTGATTTTTTTTTTTTTAAAATTAATGTTGTATGTGTTTATTATTTTTCATTTGTTGTTACATTATGTAAAGAAAGATCAAAATGTACAAACTTTATTAAAATATGTAGAGACCATCTTGCTAATTATAGAAACCTTAGTATTTTATAAAACTTTAATATTGTCAGCTCTGTTTATTCAACCAGCCACCAAATGTGAAAAAGATCTGAGGAAGTGGGAGGAGAAAGGAAAAAGGAGGGTTATTCAGGCAAAAAAGGCAGGGGAGAGGGGACATATTACTGCTGTTTTTCAAAATCGTACATGCTTCTGGTCAAACAAACTGCTAAGCTTACAGCCATATTTTGTCTCTACTTTTCACTGACTGGGTAGTCGCCTCCTTCAGAGGGAACTGACAGAAGTAATTTCTATGGCTCTCCTGTCTTTTATGTAAGTTCACTGGCCATACTATGGCCTCACCCAATGAAAGGAACTTCTTGGATTTGGCAAGTATTTTCCAAAGTTGTTATAGCCACTGATGAATTAAGTAGCAGGGGGTAAGAGATAATGAGGAGTCTAAGATTAATGCAGGCTTTTGTATCTGAGATAATAGCCTCCCCTTACAATCAACTACACCAGTCAGTTGTAAATCAGGCTTTCTGCCTTTCAAATAAACTTGCAAAAGCCAGGGTTCTATATATAAAAAAGGGAGATTTTTAAAAATTGTTCATAAACACAAGGTTTTTTTTTTTCAGACATCGACACACACGTGAGAATAGGCTTGAGGGTAATGTTTTTTTTTATAGCTAAAAATAAATTTATATTTTTTTGCTCCATATGTTCACAAATCTATATATGAATAATATATTTACAATAAAAATCTGATAAGCATAACAAGAAATGTGTGTGTATAACCAATACATATCGATTAGCATTCTAATTTAAAATAGATTCAATAAAATTTGTTTTCTATTCCTACATTTTATCATTGCCCTTTTTGTTTTGATGCGGTGACAGAGTGATGAATTTGAAAGTTAAAAGTTTATAGATTAAAGTTTAATCTGTAACTTCCGATGTCAACGTCACATAACCTTCCCAACGATAACTAATCCTTCGATTAATGTTTTCTACCCCCAGTATTATTTGCCATTCAAATTAGAAAGATATCTTTCATATAAGATAGAATAATCTAGCTTTAAAGAATTGTTTATGGATAAAATATTTCAATATTTAGATAAATAACTTTTGAAATCATGAGCT
This sequence comes from Epiperipatus broadwayi, assembly GCA_028023455.1. Lineage (NCBI taxonomy): Eukaryota > Metazoa > Onychophora > Udeonychophora > Euonychophora > Peripatidae > Epiperipatus > Epiperipatus broadwayi. Next base: position 32,211 of record JAQFVV010012606.1, on the reverse strand, counting down.
GGATAGAGTTCAAATTCAGGTTGTGGGTTGACAATTCTTTTTAAGTACTGTAGTAGATAGTTTTTCAAACAATCTGGTATTTTTTCAGATAGATCGCTTATAGAAAGTCTAGCTAGTCATTCAGTATTAGTTAGAAACATGGTATCTATGCATAGTACTCCCTCTTCATATTCCCTGCTTCTTGACTTCACGTCTTTTTATAGATACTTGAAAATGGGTATTATAGCGAACTACATTTATATGCTTAACATGAGTGACTAAGCAAGTAGTTAAAGACATATCAAAAAGTGATTAGCAATTGCACTGTTACAGGTTGACATACACGAGAAATTATTATTGATATTTATAAATTTATAATTTTCTTTATTATACGTCTTCAAACCATAAGTGGCTGAAACCATGGATAAATAATTTACGTTGGTATTATGAAATTTCTGACAGACTAGTGTAAATGATTGATGTTCTACAGAAAAAAGTAATGTTATGAGCTTATAGTTTTTTTCTATATATTACTGTACCTCTATTGTTTTTATTAATAAAATTTAGGAATACCATTCAATTTTCTTAGGTACAATAGTTCAATTTTGAATATAATATCCACGATTGATTTCCAAAACAACATTTAGGTTTCAACTTCCGTTTTTTTTTTTTAAAGTGTCATAGCATCGGCCGGGACGCGAACCCGCAACCCGGGCAACTGCCTGCGAGTGCAAGGCAGTCGCGCTGACCTCTCGACCACCAATGCAAGACTACTTCCGTTTTTTTCTCTGATTTTCATTTTTCATCCTTTGGATTTATAGCGATTTTATACATTTAGAAAATTGATTATGTTAATGTTCAGCATATCTAAAGATTATCCTGATAAAATAGTTTCTTATCTCCTATTAATTACCGCATATTATTAAATTGCGTATACAAATTTTTTAAAGTAGTCTGCCGTTATCCTCTGTCATTTGCTTTCAAAGATTGTCATGGAATTAACTCTGTACATAGTATATATTTAATAAAACTCCAGATAATGTGTTTAACATGCATAAATATGTCTACAATTCAATTTAAACTAAAAAATATGTATATATGAAATAAATTTAATTTATTCTGCAAATAGATTTATTAAATATAATTGTTACAACTGTCAAGCCAGATATTATCAGTAGATATGAACGAATTCAAAGATTAGAATAACTTAGTACTTTCAGCTATATAAAAGCAATAGGTCACTAATTTTGTATTTCTTTAGCAGGAGAAAGATAAGTCATTTCTTTGAATCTGTTGATGTCAATGTAATTTGTCTGGAGAAAAATAATAAATAATGTAAAATATAGGAGCCAATAGAATTATTTTTAACAAGAATGCTATGCTCTGCACTAACAGTCTAGTTTACTGATTTAAAATTTTAATGCAGTATTCATTGTCTATATGTTCTCATGGAATATAATTTTATAATCAATTATATTATGTTTAGCTTGTCAGTTTGAGAGTATAATAATATAGTTTTCTTTTGTCTATTTTCATTATTGAATAATAAAAATTTGAAATATAGGCATTCTTCATATACTGGAGCTTAATTGTAAATATAGGGGATTTGAACTCAGACTTTCAAGCATCCTAATACTATCCATACTATTTTATACCACATCAGTTGGTCCAGATTATCATCACACACACACACACACACATATATATATAATAATCAGTGCTCAGTTATATTAAGATAGCAAATCTTCATACTTTAATGGACAGGCTTCAATCTATTCCAATATACAAACAACTCTTCAGTTATCCATACCATTGAAAACCTGATAATGGAAAGCCCAAATCTCATGCTGATGTCAATGTTATTCCAAATCTGAGTTCAAATCCCCTACAATTATAATTAAGCTACAGGTATATGAAGAATGCCTGTATTTCAAATATTTACACATTAAACCTGCATCCTGGGCATCCCTCTTCTATGGATTTAAATGGATAAGGTTCTGTACATGAGGGATCAGAGTGACTTGAGGTCAACATGGGCATGGCAATAATATTGGAATTAGCATGAGATTTGGACTTTCCATCATCAGATTTTCAATGATATGGATGGCTGAAGAGTTGGAGGTTAGAGTAGATTGAAGCCTATCCATTAAAGTATGAAGATTTGCTATCTTAATATAACTGAGCATTGTTAATAATCTGGACCAACTGATGAGTGCTGATTTAGCACAAAATACGAATATTGGTGATTATCTTTTCTATGTGTGTGTGATCATATGTATCAGTGGTATGAAATAGTGTGGATAGTTTTAGAGTGTTTGAAAGTCTGAGTTCAAATCCTCTATATTTATTGAATAATGTATACAATAGTTATATAAGAATTAAAAAAAAAACTAGATGCCTTTACATGCAATGGTCTGAAAACATTCATAATAATATATTTGTTACACTTAAGGAAGGAAACAACCTTATTGAAATATATATATATTTATAATGTATTACAATATTAATTGTTATATAACCTTTTTATTTTTTAAAAATAAAAAATGCTTTTATAAAAAAGACAGTACAGTAATAAATTTTGAAAGAGAGACCATTACTGATTGTGCAAGATAAGAAAATGGCAGATTGAGAAATAATTTATGATAGTATTTGTATAAGTAGGCATACTGTGAAATGTAATAATTTTAACTTTTTATATTGTACTTTTAAATATGTTGATTAATGTTAACATTGGCTGGTAAATTCATAGATACAGAAGGACTGCTGTATATGAAGTAAAACTGTTCAGAAAATAATAAAAATGAAGATGAATAATATTTAAAAATGGTATTCACTAACCAAAATTTCATTTTAAAAGTAATAATTTTGAAAATATTAACATAATCATTGTAATGACTTCAATAGTTGTAATGTTTTGATGCATTTTCATAGATTTTCATTTAATAATAGGCGCAGTCTCACGAAATTTAATTTGCAAATAAATCATTATGTTTTTATAATTGTAAATTCTCTAGCAAAGTTTTTCAGCAGATATGTTTTACCAGTTCTTTTTTATGGATCTGAAACTTGGATACTTAACAGAAGATCAATAAAGACTTTAGACCATTCAATATAGTATGAAGAAATGTATATTAGAAGTAATAAGAAGAGATTGAAATGAAATATATTGTTGAGAAAACAATCAGATATCACTGACAACATGAAAAGAAGATACAAATGGTGCTAGACTGGATATATTATTAGAAGAGATGACAATACATGGGCAAGTTAAGTTTTAAATTGCATACCAAGAGATTATAAAAGATCAGAAAGAAATGGATACGTGAAATAAATAAGTTTTATGATGTATTGAGAGAAGCTAGAGATAAGAGAAATTGAATAAATTTGGAGAGACCTTTATTCTGTAGTGGATCAATAATAATTAAAAATGATAATGATGAAAAAGTAAAATGAATCCAAAATTAAAAACATTTATAGAGATGAAGAAGAAAAAAGTAAGGGCAATGAATTTATTTTTAATTATTCCTTTCTTTCTCTTATCACAATTCATCACAATTATTTTCAATGGCAAAGACATTGTTAGATAGAACTAAGAGATTTCTGATGACAGTCCTTTTCACCAAGATATCTATGCTATTAAAAAATGCTTCTTTACAATAGTTTTGATCTCAGAATTATTAATAGTGCTTTTTCATATAATAAGAAAAAAGATATTGATACTTCAAAAATTAAGACAGTTCTGCCATATATAAAGATAATAATTGATAGAATTGGTTATGTTTTAAAGAAAAATAATATCCACACAGTTTACACTAGCATTTAAAAAAAATAATGAAGTATTTTAATGCTCTAAATATAAAATTCCTTTAGAGTGTCATGGTGTTTATGAAATTCAGTGTGGAGTTTGTTCACATTCATATATTACATAAACCAAATGTAGAATAAATATAAGAAAGGAAGAACACATTTTGGCAGTTAGAGAAAAATCCAATTCATCAGCCATTTATTCATACATAAAATTAACTAATCATGACATCAATTTTAATAAACACACTTTCTAGCCAAAATTGAACAATATGACCAGATAATGCTAGCAGAAGCTATAAACCCAAGAGCATAAATGACAGATGTGAAGTGAAAAAAATTAACAATATTTGGAAAAAGCTATTGGAGGATAAGATATTTTTTAAAACTTCTCAACCAATAGAATTTGAGAATAAGGAGAAAATAACAAAAGAAAAAAATAATGATTTTAAATCTCATCATACAGAAAGTAGCTCTGAGAAAAGTACTTGCTATTGTACTGAAATGTCAGCTATTTAGCTATTATATTTTTACTATACGGAAGCTCTGGAAATAATGCTATGAATTCATCTTCTATCTGTGAGAATATTAAAATTTTTATATATTTTACAACACAAGCTAGATCATTCAAATCAAAAGTTATCTCCAGGTACACAGCTCATAACTGACTCAGTTAGCTATACAATTATTACTTGATAAACAAGTATTTTGATATTTTTAGACAGAGGATGAAACAATTGATGGGAAACATTAACTCTTTATCAAAATAGTTAATAGTTTTATTGCATAATGTGTTTTTTTATTATTATTAATAGTCCTTAGAGAACATTTAGGAAGGCATTTTAAAAATTTATTTTTGTTTCATTATTATATCAACATCTTATATTATATAAGACATCTTATTAAAATTTTGATATTCTTCATAATGTGTTATATTTTGTGAATTAATTATATTCTATGTACTTTTCAGTTTTATCAATTTCATAATATAGCCATGCAAAATTTATAAGTAAACATGAACTTTTCAGTTTATAATCACATATTTGGTGTAAATTAATTGTTATCTATTTTTGTCCAGTTTTATTGCAATATTTTCTAACTTTATGTTAAATATTGACAATAAATAATAACATTTTCATTCAGAATTCTTTGCAGTCTTTTATGAAGCTGGAAAGTAAACAATTCACAAAATAAATTTCAAACAATTCCTTGAGTCGTTTTGACTTACAAATATGACTGAGTGATGAGAATTTAAATAATTCCATACTGGTTTCCAATTCTTTATTATAAATCTGTCTTTAGCAAATTATTTTTCATGAGGGTCCATATAAATGTACATATAAGTGATATAATATAATGGAAATTGATTTTCCATTAAATGAAGTTCTGGGTATCATTCATATGACTAGAAATTCCATTTGCTAATTTAAAATTATCTCCTTCCCAAACTATGAATATTCAATACAGCAATATATTACATCATTAATTGCATTTCAGGAAACAGTATAATTTAAATTTACTTTCACATATTCCAAACCACAATTGAATGATATTAGATTTTGGTTTCATTGAATCTGCACTATTAATAAACCATGTTCTTTTATTTCCATTTACTATCATTCTGTTACTGCATACAATATTTACATTCTTCATGATTGAAAAACATGAACAACAATATAGAAGCCATTTCACTCTGCTCTTTTACTGAAATATACATGCATTAATAATTGATTTTGATTTTTTATAATAAACATTTGTTTTTTGAAAAGAGTGATCTTTCATTAGCATGATGGGAAAAAACCATTTATATTATCGAATAATATTATTACAATCATTAAAAAACAGTCAACCTTTAGACAATGTCAATAACAATCAACAATTTTTAACTATTGTCAAGGCAACATCCTTTTAAAAACAATAGTAGAATCTGACTCTTATTAATGGTCTAATATATTTACATAGAGATTAAAGATTCCAACTTGAGCACAGAGATTGAAATTATTGATAGAAAGAGTTTCAATAAACCCCTTTAAACAGGTAAATATAACCTATTCTGAATGCAGACTAATAAATAATCAATTATAACATTACAAACTGCAATTATAAATTTCAAATTGCACCCAAAGTATTACTTAAATAGATTTAGAAGATACAAAAAATGAAAAAAAAAAATTAATTATCATAAATATAAAAACAAGAGTTTTTAAAAAGTAGAGAAAAAGACAGAATTTCTTATAGAATGTAGCCTGATTTTTGTAATTTTGCTTTTGTTCACAAAGTTATTGCATCCAGTAAGTAATTCTCTATGAATTAGATATGGTTTTTGAAATACTTTGATTTAAATACATGAATAAATATAGTTAGCAATTGATGTTTGTTTTAAAATAAGGATATAATACTTTTTTGTTTTCAAAATACAATGCCAGTGATCTTTTTCACATTGTATTGATTTTGCCATAAACACAGGAAAGGCTTCCTTTATAAAGTTTTCTAATGGTGTGCAGAGTGTGTTTTTGATGGGAGATGAATGAATGCGTCAAAATATTAAGTAATAATAATAAAAGTTGTAGAATATATGGGAACAAAAATTGATACAACTCCAGGGAATAAAAATTAATAAATAGTAAGTTAAAGCAGTTTAATTCTTTTAAATACTGGGAAAATTTATTAACTGATGATGGACAAATTCACAAAAATAAATAAATAATAATATTAACTACTGCAATTTACACAGAGGCAAAACTCTCCCTACAGTAGCGCCACTCAGTGCAAGCCAGAGTAATCACTGGATGCAGGAAGAATGATGATTATGTGATGTTTAATAGTTTAATTACTGCAATTTCTTGTTTCTTTTCTTTTTTAACAAATTTGTAATAATAGTTAGATGCTCTTATATAAGATTATTAAATTCTAGTATAGAAAGCAGGCTTAATAAAGTTTTGTTTACAGATACGATTCATATGGAATAGAGATCTGGATAAAAAAAAAAGTGATCAACAGTTTACCAAGTGTAGATTTGGAGAAGATAAATGAATAAAAATGGAAAGAATAATATTATAAATATATTTGCAAAATTAAATGAAAAGTGATAGTTTATTAAGAAGAACTTAATGAGCACATTGGTAAAAAATTGTGAAATACTAAGAACATGATAGATTATTAGCTACAGCAATTCCAAGAGAAAGAAGGCAAAATGAGATACCAATCTATGATGCACTAATATATTCACATACAGAAAAAGCTGGTATATTTTATTTATTTAATATTTCAAGATGATGTCTGTTGACTACAGCAAACTTTCATATCTGAAATATTTTAGCATATCTAATTGTAACTCCCCAATATATTCCATTATCTGCCATAAATTTCCCATGAAAGCCATCAATATCACACATGTTTAGAATATCTTTGAGATACTTGTTGTAATGTAAATGAAGTCAATCTGACTCATGAAACCCATGCTGGAGTTCACTATAAAATATTTATTTTTAGGAAGTTATACTGTTTGTTCACCTTATATGCTCAATCTAACATTATTTTATAATACTGGATTCTATAGTGATATATTCAGCAAGTTAAAATTATAATAATTACTCTTATGATCTTGCTATTATATTTTTAAAATTTAATGAGAGCATCTTAAATGGAATTTTTCAAATCCCTTTTTAATTCAAGATAATGTGTCCAAGACTTAGTTTTTTGTTTTTTTTTTCATATGTCATAGCATCGCCGGGACGCGAACGACTTAGTTTTACAGAATAAATTAAGTAAAAATAATAGTTCTGTATGGAGAGAATTTAATTTTCAGTCTTATTTCCTTGTAACTTTTTAAAAGAAGGAGTAACACCTTGAAATCTGTATTGCACTTCAACAAAACAAAGTCCACTCTTTTTAAATTTGTTACCAAGATATTTTAATTGGCTTTTTCATTCATAAATTGATAACCATTTAAACTAAAAAAAAAATTTATTTCCCCATCACTGACTATTAAAGAATTTGAGAATTTTTGAACATTAATTATTAAACCAAAGTCTTTGCACAAACTGAAATCTATGTAAAATATTTGAAACATCCCATTACCTCTTTAAATAAAAAAACAGCTCGAATTTTAAGTCCATTGAAAAGAAATGGACTGTTAAAATTCCAGCTGTTTTTTTATTTAAAAGAAGAAGTGTTGTTGAAATAATATAGCTATGGAGTGTTTCACATATTCAAAATATTAGGTACATTTTTTTTTTTTGAATTGGCAAAATAACTTAATCATCAACATACTATAAATCCAGAATCTAAGGAGATGAACATTTTTGGTTTTAATCAATTATAATTAAAACATTCCACCATCACACATGTATGACAACTTGATGCCAGATTCATTAAGCCATTTATTATCAGTTTCAAAACTACTATTCTAAAAATCAAATAAAAAGTTGAAGCAAATACACATTTTGTTTAAATTAATTTCAAATGACTCCGATTTTCCAGTAGATTTTCTATTTGTAACAATAACATCTCATATTCTCATGTACAAGTTATATAATATGAATAATCTAGACAACAATAAACTAATTTCAAATGCTATTATATATTTACCAATCAAATAAAAACAATATATAAACTGTCCCTGATACACTTTATTCATTTATCTGGCAAAAAAAACCAACAACATGTCTCTACTGTTTTTTCATTTTTTAAAATGACATAGAGTCTCTGGTAACCATTCATCTATGATTGGAAACAACCTATTCATCAAAATCCTCAAAAATGTATATTCCATATTGAATAACAATGATATTCAATGACAATTGCTGCAATTTTATCTATTTCTTTTATTTTTAAAAATTGGGACAATACAAGGATCTGTTAAATCAGTGATATAACTTCATGAATCCATATATTCTAAAATATTTCAATATTTCTTCTAAAATGTAGATATAATATATAGGTTTATGGAATCTTCAGTATTAGTGATAAAGAGATGTCAAGCAGTAAGATCAATAAAAGTTGTTTTTAGTGAAACCTTTTCCAGAGAAAAAGCAATTTCTTATAAGTTTTTTACCAGACTTATTCAATTAGTGAAAAGAAAAATATATGGTGCTAAATTATATAAAATCTATTTCATTATATTTTACTCTTGAGATTTTTTGATGTAACAATGAAAGGTATTAAAACCTGGCTTTCCCAAGGGAATACATAGGCTAAATGCATAGAAAGAAAACTGTCATTCCTTAATGGATAATGCTATTATAGCAAAACTATTAGAATATCTTTTTTTTTTATTGGAGGTTTCAATATATGTATTAACCAAAAATTGTTGAAAAATAATGGTATTGGTGATGTAAACTCAAATTATATGCTATTACTAAGTTTTTGCATTGACTATAACAATGGTATATGGATGTATCCATTAAGCCTCAGAATATATGAAAGGTTCATTCATCCTATATAAGATTATAGATTAATATGCTCCAAAATTAATATAATTATTGACAGAAAAAATATTGATATTCTAAGTATTTATTATACATACTAACTTTCAACAGTTATTAAATATTAAAATTTCTAATTTGAGCCTTCAGGATTGTTATGTTACTGAGGCATGACATTCTCTTAAGAAGTGTATAATGGATACAAATATGATCTAGTCTTGGGTTTACTGATAAAAGAACTCATTAGTAGTTTTCTGATTACTTCTTGGCAGGAAAATAAATTGAATATGAACATTCATTATAAATATAGAGATTTAAAAGCAGAAATGAAGGACAAGAAAACTTAAAAAGTAATTAGTAGATTAAAGCTGCAGATAAAAGACATTCGTTGATATACTTTATATATTTTGTGATATACTGAAAGGAACATGTAGACTTAAGAAATGATATGTTAATCATTTGAATAATTATAATCAAATAAAAACGATGACCTTTAATGATATATTCATCTACTTTTTGAAGTTTTGAACAAAGATATTCAACCTAGTAAAGCCAAAATAGCTCTTTGGAAATTAAAAATGAAAACTGCAGATCTCAATGAAATATCTGAAGAATTTGGAAAATAATCTTAAGAAATTAAAATACAAATACTTAAGGATAAAATCAAAGAACAGTAATTCTTGAAGGGAAGTGCTACAATGTAAAATGGTGAGAATCTATAAAGACATTTGTTATTTTCAGTGCAAAATTGCATAGAGATCTCATGTGTGATGATAGTGCATCTAACTACTTCCAACCTGAATTCAAATACAGTCTCAGTAACTTGAATTTTTTTTATTTGTTTAGGATTATTCTGTTAAATATATAGTAGTAACCAACCCAGATAATGGTCATTACACGCTTTAGTTATTCTCAGATTAAAGAGTAAAACCAAGATGAAAAAGCACCCATTTCCTCATAAAGTATTAATTGGCAAATTTTGCAGTACTATTTCATGGTCTTTGATGTAGTTTGTAGAGTATCCGTATGAAATCTAAAAATAAGCATTAAATATTTTAATGCTATGACATATGGAAAAAATATTTTAATGTTTCTAAAAATCTATTAGTGCATATATATAATTGATCTCGTAACATTTCTGCAGAATAAGGTCCTGACATAATTCTACTAACTTATTAAAATATAAAGTTTGTGATACAACGGCAACATGTTTTGAGTTAATTATAACCTAAAGGATTTGCAGTTGTTATTATTATTTTTATTTGTTTTTACAGTTAAATTTTTTTAAACATTAACAGAAAAAAAATTTCTCACAATCGTCTAAGAACTTACGTTCCCTCTGCCTACTATTATCCTAATTAGTTTTTTAATTAATGATATCTCAATCATTAAAATAAATTTACACATAGCCTTAAGATAAAAAGACAAGAATCAAAACACTGATAAAATGAGAAAATAATAATTATTATTTTTTTCATAATTCATTAATATAAATCTAAAATATCCAAACATAATATTGAAAAAGAATAATATTTTCGATTAATTACGAGAAAAATCTTTCTTATTATTTTAAATATATATTTAGATTATTTTCATAATAACTAATTTTTTTTTTTACTGATTATGAGATTTTAAATATGTATATAAATCAGAAGTCTTCAGAATGGAATTTGCTGTTAAATGAAAGGAGATCTTCCGATTACTCTTAGAGACCTTAAAGGAACCGAGCAGGGCAAATTCTTAATTTCTACTCCATAAGCTTTTGTCGTTGCAGTTGTTATTACTACGTGATTATTCTTCATATAGTATACGAACACAGATGGGCTGCTTACCAACAGCATTAGCCAGGGTGGTGAGTTTATGGCTTTTTACCTCTGAGTTTAAGATCAAGAAACACTATAGTCTTTCTTCTCAGTTGCCATATAAGGCAGAATAAATATGTGTGTGAATGAATTTTTTTTATATACAATCATGACAGACAAAAATAAATCATGGCTCTTATTCCAAAGAGACTGTAAAGTCACCAGCCAAGGCAGTAAGTAGTTGGTTGCTGAATGCAGAGGGTGATAAAATAAACTTATTGCAGATCCAGGCAACTATTTGATGGCAACTTTTTATTTAGGTATTTACAACTGCAGATCACCTTCAAGTAAAGGAAAATTGGAAGAACTGTCTCATGTTTAATGGGACATTATTGGACTTTGTGAAGCTAAAAGATAAGGTGAAGAACTGATTTTAAAAAGGGACATGTACTCTATTACAAAGACACAAATATTGGAAGTACAAGTGGAGTATGATTCATTATAAATAAAAAGTGGAAGAACAACATTGTGGAGATTGTTGGTGTATCGGACAGAATGGCAAGATTAGTTATTTAACTTAATAGCAGATACCAAATGTAAATAATTCAGGTTAATGCCCAAACAAGTTCTCATAGGGATAAAGTAGTAGAAGATTTTTATATGGATGTACAAAAGGCTTTTGACCAGACTAAACAACATTTAAAATTGTTATGGGAGACTTTAATGCTAGAATTGGTAAACAAATGAAAGATAAAAGTACTGTAAGTAAATTTGTTTATGGTAATAAAAATAAGAGAGTACATAGACTCGTGAAGTTTGCCAAAAAAGAAAAACTTTATATTATCAATTCTTTTTTTGAAAAAATATTAAAAGGAAATAGACATGGAAGCATCAAAATGGAAGTACAGCAGAATTGGATTATGTTTTGGTTAACATAAAATATATATTTCAAGATTGTAATTAATACATTCAACACAGGAAGTGATCATCGATTAGTAAGATGTATGATACACATTAATGCAAAACTAGAAAGACAAATTATTAAAAAAAAAAACAATATTTACAGTTTATATTCTTAATCTTTAGAAACATTCTAATGAATTCAATTTAGAGCTTACAAATTGTTTTAATGTATTAGTAGATTTTGAGCATGGTTCAAATTTGAATAAAATTAATAGGAAAATAACTGGCACATTTTTAAAAATTGCAACAAATATAGCTAGTAGAACAAAACAGCAATTGACCAATAAAATTTCAGCTGAGACTAAAGAATTTATAAAGAAAATAAAGAATATGAAGAGATATAAAAATAATGTATTAAGAAGGAATGAATAGTCTTGCATTGGTGGTTGAGAGGTCAGCGCGACTGCCTTGCACTTGCAGGCAGTTGCCCGGGTTGCGGGTTCGTGTCCCGGCCGATGCTATGACACTTTAAAAAAAAAGAAGGTATGAATATCTCAAATTTTGTAAAATTGTGTGAAAAAGACTGGCTAATGGCATAAAAAAGTGTAATTGTGAATTGAATTAGCAAAGAACACTGTAGAAGAGAACAAAAGACTGAATATTGTGAAACAACATTTTGGTATTGGTAGGAAACTAATATCTGCAATAAGAAAAAAATGAAACTATTATTAAAAAAAGAGATGACATCATGAAATGGGTAGAAGAGTTCTGGTTGAAAATTATAGAGAAATAAAAAACAAGTACCTCCTACATCTATTATATTTTTTGAATTGCCTTAGGATGTTAAATGAAGAAGTGAGACGTGCAATTAAATTTATGAAGAAGGGAAAAGCTCCAGGTAATGATAGAATTATAATCGATATCTTAAAAGAAGCAGGTGAAGAAATAGAATTTTTTTTGATAAAGTTATATACCACACACACGCACACACACACACACATATATATATATATATATATATCAGATGATTGTAAGAATGCAGTATTGATATTAATATTTTAAAAAGATGATAAAGAAGATATTAAAAATTACAGATCTATTAGTCTTTTATCACTTATATAAAAAATTTTATCAAGATAATTACAACTCATCTACAGAGAGCATTGGATTCCAACTATCCAAAAGAACAAGCTGGATTTAAAAGTGATTTGTACAGTAGATCATATCCAAGTATTGAGAGAAGTTATAGAAAGGATTCATGAGTATGAGTTGTCATTATGCTTTAAATTTATAAATTATGAAAAGGTATTTGATCCTATTGGATCATCAAGATGTAGACCCAGGATATTGTCATATTCTGAAGAATATTTATAAAAATGCAACAGCAAAAATTAGAATACATAATGATACTAGAAAGGTTAACATTGAGAAGGGTGTAAGAAAGGATGGTTTTATATCTCCAAAACTTTTTACAGCAATACTGCAAGAAGATAGCAAGCTAAAAGAGTAAATGTAAATAGAGATTATTTAAGTCATTTATATTTTTCAGATGATTCAGAGATTAAGGAGATGTTGCAAAAGTTATCAGATGAAAGTAAGAAAGTCGGACTAAAAGTAAATGTTAACAAGATTAAAGTAATTATTAGTTCAGTGGATTTTCTCAAAAGATGAAAATAAATATTAATTATGATGAGTTAGAAGAAACTAACAATTACAAATATATTGGTCAGATTATTGCTACAGATGATATAATTTGGTTGGAGTGCTTTTGGTATAAATAACTTAATATTAAAAGCAAATATGCTTATGTGTTCAAAGAAGGGTTTTAACAAATGTGTTTTACTAGTTCTTACTTATGAATCTGAGACTTGGACAATTAATAGAAGAGCAACACAGACACTTCAGACCACTCAAAGAAGTATGAGGAGAGATGCATGTTAGGAGTAAGTAACAAGAAGAGATTGAAAATGGGTATTATTGTCATAATTGAAAGAATTAAAAGTCTGAAGTGAAGTTGAGCTGGACATATTCCTAAAAGTGATGATAGTAGATGGACAATTGAAATCTTACATAAACTGGATTGCAAGAGATTGTTAAGACCCAGAAAAAGCCATATGTGAGATGGATGGATGAAATAAGAAAGTGTACAGGGGTGATGTGGAGAAGAGATACGAGATTGGAGAAAGATGGATTGAAATTGGGAACAGCTTCATCCTGCAGCATAATAATTGATGGTGATAAATTAGAATAAGTTTTGTGATGGAATATTCGTATCTACACCTATCATATCTGTAAGCTGGATTTAAACCTGGCCAATAAACCTGTAAACTAAAAAAACTCAATAGATTTTTCAATTTTTTTTTTTAAAGACAATTGATCTAACTCACCAAACCATTCACTGTTGGTTGGTAAATAGGTATCTATTTTTGTTAGAAGATAAAATGAATGGAAAACACCGAAACTATCACCATGTAATAATTGTTATGCTTTGAATAATATTGTCTTTTTCCTTTATTCTTTTTTTATAAGAAACTCGGGAAAATCTTAGCATTGTAATTAAATAAATCATCAAAGACTTAACATACAATCTATATAGTTATATTATTGCATTTTCTAATAAAAGAATAATTGATAAAAAAATTTAAATATAAAAGAATAATAAATTTACACATAGTATACATTCATAGAAACTGATCACTACACTCATTTAAATGAAAATAATAATTACAAGCTGAAATTTTAATAAACAATAAAATTAAATAAATACAAAAATGTAATAATTAATAATAAATTAATTTTTCTTATCTAATTCATTTACCTTATGACTTATTATTGCATTTTCTTATTCATTCCATTTATTATCCAATTAATTTCTATATTTAAATCAGTCCAATGAAAATTTGACTCTTGTATCAGGGTCAGTGTTTAGACTACCAATAAGCTCTACATATGGTAGATAATGGAATGATCTTTTGATGTGCAGGCCATCTGTTAATAACTAATAGTGTCTGACCAAGAATTCCTGCTGTCTTTTAGGATAGAATGTTGGTTCATCAAAGATTAGGTACTGTTTCCAATACAGATATTCTTTTCATCTTCCTCTTTTCCTTTTTCAGTTTCTTTAAGTTATTCTATAGCTCAGTCAGCATGAATTTCTCATGCCACCAGACATCTCCTTATACTAAATATAACAATCAGATTGTGTGTTTGTGCATTATAATTTCCAACCATTAATTACATTGACATTTTTGAACCCAATTTCTTTTTTATTTTTTATCTCAAGCTCTTGAGAATTAATAAAGCAATGATGGAAAGAGGCTTAGTAGGCTGCTATTTTTTAATTGTGATCTTTGATTGAGGCAGTACAATTGTTGAGTTGTTTTGGAGCTGGATTTGAGTGAGATGGGAGTTTTGACGGGCAAAAATTATATTTTTAGGCAGTCCCATTCAGATATCCTCCTGCCTACCATGAATGTGGAAGGATATAGATAATGTAATCTAAAAATTACCTGTCTCATACAGTCTATGTTGACATGCCTGGTGAATTAGAAATAACAACAACAATAATGATGATGTCTTTTCAACATGTGTATGATCAAGTGGTGTCAGAAGTATGAGATAGCATGGATAGTTGAGGGGCATGTGAAAGTCTGAGTTCAAACCACCTAAAAATTATCCATCTAAATGTTTATTTCAGTATCATTTGAACTGCAATATCTTCACTAGAAATTATTTGAAACTGAATCTAGCTATACCATGTTTAAAAGTGTTCAATCATTAATCAATGTAAAGCTTTATGTTGCTATTCAATTAATATTTAGGTCATCTTCATGTTCAATATACTCTCAATGTTAAGTTAAAATCATTTAGTTTTCCATTTGAAAAAGAATTGCTCTGTGGATATTATAAGTGGAATTGAAGATGTTTTTAGCTGGAGCACCATGTAATGTATTTTATTTCAGAATTTAGAATCCAGACTTTGTAATCCTAGGCATGACTATCCTTCATAATACCATTCAAGTTCAGGTTAATAGCTTGTGCTTTTACAATTTGCTGTTTTTAATCACATGTTCATGATAATGCCTTTTAGTTTCTATACACTGACATAGTTTTCATATCCCAGTGCATGGAACATATATGAACAGGGATGATAGGAAAACTCTTCCATCTATCCCATTATTTTCTGCATATGTATTTTAAAAAGCTATGATTTCAAATGGAAAGATTTTATTCAATGGATTTTGCATGTTTTAAATTTGGTTGTGTTGAATGAAGTGTGAACTGAAAAATGAATTAAATGTGAATCACTAAACATCATACAATCACCATTTTATATGCTTATCCAAGCTACCAAAACAGACAAAATGCTCCATGTTGTAATGCTGCCCAGTGCAAACCAAAGTAATTAATGGATGCAAGAAGGTTTGTGCATAAAATCCCTATCTTGTACCTACTCATCCAATATCCCCAGATTAGTTTCTAGCTTCTGGCTATCATCAGTGAGAAACCTTGGATCTAAGAGCACTCTATCTAGATCTTAGGATCTAATGGAACTAACTCTCTAGCAGGCACCTTTATATTTTTAGTTAATTACACAACTATGAGTTCAAAATGTGATAATGTTTTCAATCCAAGCTCATTTGCTTGTAAGTCATATAGATTTGAACCCAGTTCAATATCTATACATTTTGGTGTATTTGATAAGTATGTTAAAAATAACAAAAGAAAAAGTAATGAAATTAATTGACCCGACTCTGACCAACATTAATGATAATATTTCAAGAACTGAAAAGTTTTATGCAGAAATACTAATTGTGTAGAAAGAAAAGATAATATCTAGCAAAGTTGAACAATTCTCACTTGAATAATTGGAACATTATTTTGAGATAGTATAATAAGATCAAAGTTTGCTGATTATGATAAAACAACTATTTATGGACAGGTTTTGTCACAACATACCAAAAATTGATGATAATGATTACTTTCTGTAGTTTTTTGCAATGTCAATTAAATAAAACTGTTGCTAATCTTATGAGAAATTAAATTTTATGATTATTTTATTTATTTGATGAAATCATAATTATAACTACACAAATTTGTGCATAACATAAAAAAAAGTTTATTAAAAATATATATATATATACATTTGCTTTTAACATCTAAAATTAATGGAATATAATTAAAACTATTTGACAAAGATCATTTAACCATTCAGCTTTATTATTGCAATATTAGGATTTTTTATCATAAAAACTACATCTTCATTGGATTGAACAGACTTCTTAACAATAATTTATATAGAAAGTAAGCGTGGTTTTTCGTAGAAGAGGCACATCTTATCTATCCAAAGACACTCTAGAATATAATAAAAAACTACAACTAAACAAATGTCTTATAAAAAGAAAAATTTATTAGAGAAGTTAACAGTATCAGCTCAAAATATCAGATAGATATGGTTTAGTATATATTTATATGAGGATATATTTGTGATCCATGGATTTATTTGCCTCGCTATCGTAAAAAGTTATCTTTACTGTAATATTGTTATTATCTTTATAAGTTTGTGTGTGTGTGTGCGCGCGTGCGTGTCAGAATAACCATAGTCATTTTGCAATAGCTACTACTGTTGACTTATAGTGTAAAAATCAGTAAAATCATCAATTTAAAAAGTAATTCATGTTTTTATTAAGCTATTGCAAAATACTTTCTTTTATATATTGTTACAATATATAAAATTATTCTATAATAAGATCTTTTAAAATAGTAAAGATTATAACTTTTTAAAAAGAATAGAAAATATAATTAAAAAAAAAAAGTTAATGATAATAATATGAGTAAAAGCAATTTTTCTTCTCTAGTATCTGAAGTCTTTCCTCTCTTCAGTTTTAACACACCTAAACCTGCTGGCAGTTATTTAGGTAAGGCTTTTATTAGAAGAGTTTTTTTCTTCTGACTGGTTATTATAATTTCCAACTATTCAGTGATAAACAGAACTTGGGAATAAAAAAAATACTACTGTGCTATACAATTTTCTCTAGACAACCAAAACTTTTGGTAAAATATCATTTAACAATAAACTTCTTTGTTTACAAAAGGTGTGTACGGGCAAAGTATGTTTTTTGTATGTACAATATATATTTAGTTACATTGCTTGATATTTAAAGTATTTTCTGTATATGTATATGGTTAAGTGTATGTTATCTTCGTTACTGATATTTCTAGGTTGAATTTAATTAACACATTAGAAAGACTTTCAATTTGCAATGAATATATTTATATACATTAGATTGGAACTTGAGTGATTTATTCAGATAGCTGACTCATATTGAATCCAACTAGTCATGCAATTATTAGTCATTAGAGGATAAAAAGAAGAAAACCATAAATCTTTATACAAGAAGCTCTTAAATCACCTGAAAATTTGTTCTCTTATATTTCACTATTTCTCTATTAAAATATTCTGAAGATGCTTTAACTTAATGTAGATTATTAGAGTATTTAAAACCATTTACGTATGTGCATAAATATTTCCAAAAATATAATGGCCCCTATTTTAATTAATTAGATCTTCTCATTAAAGCCAAACTTAATTAGCTCCCAATGCCATTCATCGTCTATATATTATATAAAATTATCCTGAAAATGTCTTAAAATAAGCAGATATTCATAACAATCATTTGCAATAATACTCAAATAATTGCTAAATATTCTTTATTAAGTTATAATTGAAATTATTATACACCTACATAACAAAAATTATTACAGTTATATTTGAACTTCATTAAATTAAGAGTCTATCTATATAAGAATAGATAAAATGTAATAATGTCTGGTCTAATAAAGATAATTAATAATTGCTTGAACATTTAATGAAAAGTGATTCTTATAAATGTATATATAATAAAACAAAACATTGATAATGCTCCACATTTCCAATATATCAATCAATAAATAAATAAAAACTATAGCTAGTTTATGTAGCAACTGGCATCTTAAGAGGCATTAAGAATTAGAATTTGAAGATATCAATATCTTATAAATATCACACAATATTAAGCAATATAGTATACAAATTGTGGAAAATTGGCCATGAACTAACTACAGTTTTTATTTATATGTTAATACACTGGAAATTGTGAAGTTAATTTCATTTTTTTGTTTTAAAATATATGTGTACATGTGTGTAAAGGTGCTTGCACATGAATGTGTAAAGTTTGCAAATATTTCAGCACACCACCTCATCTGAACTCCACTATATCTTCAACCATCTACTAGAACTGAAATTCAGACCACTCTCTATCCCTATGCACTCATTTTGTAATCATCAGGTGAGTTAGAGCACATCAAACATCTGGATTTTTATCTATTTCTTGTATGAGAATGAATAATCATTGGAGGGTAAAAATTTAAATTTTCACAGATACTATTGTAGAATAAATTTATGTAACAAACATAATAGGAGAATCACATGATGTAGTATTACAACATCCACCAAACAAACTTATAACCTTGATTTACATCTGGGTTGGATTAAATTTATTATTTATTTTAGGTAATTACCCATAGCTTACAGAGCTAATCATCCAATATTGGCCAGGAGTAAATGAACATCTTAGTAGAGAAGAAAATAAGGTTGAAAACTGTTTCAACTCTTCTAACAATTTTCAAGACTAGAGGGTTATATCTTTTCTTTTACTGCTCTTCTGATGGATAGAAAAATGTTTATCATGCAATGGTCCTTTAAACAATTTTGTCTTTATTATGAATTTATATATCTCAACAAAAATTAACTTTATAATTATATAATTTTAAATAACTCACAAAAAAAATTAACATGAAATTCTAATAGAAAGAAAACACCCTGAGCAGTTAACCCAGTGGTTGGAGAATGCATGAAAACTAAGGTTTGTGATTGATTTCAAGGAAGATTAAACAAAAATAGAAAATCTGCTTCTGACCATTTGAGTGAAACTATATATCTTTCTGTGTGTATGAGTAAGTACTTGGCCTCCTGAGAACTGACCTTGCAATCCATAAATAAGTATTGAACAGATCTAACTAGATGACATATATAACATCACATAACTGGTTAACTTATTCTTGTATATTTAGAAGCCAACATTTAATTTTTTATACTATTTAAGATAACAGACTGAAATTTAAAAAAAATAAACATAAGAATTTGAACCCAAACCAACTTTAGAGTTATACAGATGTGGCAACAGTTCAGTTTTTATATATCTTAGAAAGTAATTTTTGCCAACCGTAGATCCATTGATTAATCATGCTACATTAGTTTGATCTAAAAAAGACAAAGAGAACATCTCTTAGAAGATTATTATACAAACAAGCATGCAATTGTAAATAGAGGGATTTGAAGTTATGATTTTCAGTTTATATTCATCTTCTGCTCCATCTTAAATAATCAATACACATAACCACACATATGTAAAAAAGATAATCCCCAATATACATATTTCATATAGAACAAGCACTCATCAGAATATAGTCTGGTCTAGCTGATGAGTGCTGGTGTGCATGAAATACATATATTGGGGATTACTTATTTTTTCACATGTGTTGGTCATGTGCATTGGTTGTTTGAGATAGAGCGGAAGATAAATATACACTGAAAATCCTAAATCCAAATCCCTCTATTTACTATAGTAAACATTCAGTATACTGAATGAATAGGTTCATTAAACATGCAATTGATCAATATTTTTTACTATAGTCCCACATAAGACTTTGGCAAGTTTATAGATGCAATTATTTTATATAGTTATACGATGAATTGTTTTTATTTGTATTATATCATTGAAATAAAATATATTTCTATTCAAGGCCAAAGCTATTATCCAAAACAACCATTTAAGCAAGAAAAAATGATATAAAATTATCTTTATAATACAACTTTTAAAATAAACAATTCAAAATACAGCAAAACTCTCCATATAGTAGTGCCATCTTGTGCTAACAAGAGCAATCAATGGATGCCAGAAGGCTTGTGCATAAAATCCCTATCTAGTGCCTACTCATCCAATATCCCCAGACTAGTTTCTGGCTTGTGGCCTTCATCAGTGAGGAGCCTTGGATCTGAGAGCACTGCACCTAGATCTTAGGATCTAATGCACTACTATATGGAGAGTTTTGCTGTATTTTGAATTGTTTAATAACAATTATTGTGCTAGTATGAGATAGTGATCATGTGATGTTTAGTGGTTTAACTTTTAAAATAATAAAAATGTAAACAAACTTAAAATTTCACAAGTCATTGATTTGAGAACTTCCATTTTTTTGTATGAAAATTATTTTTTCCACAGATTTCTCAAAATAAACTTCAAAAGAATCTTTGCACTTTTTGGTCGAAATCATTGGGTTAGCCATTATTGTATTCAGAACTTAAATCGTTGATTCTTTTATCATTTTTATTTTAAAAGTAAATTTTTTTGTCTTCAGTATCATCAATGTCTTGATTCTATTATTTTGGCTCATGATACATATGAAAAGAATTTTTAAAAAACTAACGAAGATGAATAAATTGTGAAAGAACAATTAAATGGTAATAAGTTTACAAAATGAATCAGAGGTGTATGATGCTTTTCTTAAAGCCAAAGTAATCTGAAAAATCTTATGCATATGATTGTTATATCAGTGAATAATGCTTGTTGTGATATTTTCTTTCTCAGCCAATACATTTGTCAGTTTATCAATTCATATTTACTATACAGCTCTTAGACTTCCACTATTCTCATTGTGATGTTTTTATTATGAAATTTTATGTTTATAACTAATGGCAGAAATTATTATAATATACATAAAAGAATATTTAAATATACATATTGTAACAGTCAAAACACGTGTATCTCGTTAACATAGTGCAGAATTCGACCACCACACAGAACAGCAGCACCATCGAGTAGCGAAGCCACCCATGGTACCGAGTTCGAACATAGTTTATCGGTTCCACACTACAATCTACGGAACAACGCCTCTGATGCGACATAAGTAAACACTTCTTTAGGCACGGTGGTTAGGGAGATGCACGAGATTCATGGTTTTGTTTCCGAGCTGGCCAACAATCAAACGAATATTAATTCACATATATAATCGAGGAAATATATGTAATGGGCATCGAATAAATGAAAACTTAACTACAGACGTACAGTTAAAATTATTTATTTACGTATTTAATAAAAAAAAACATTATTAATGTTATTAATTATATTTTATATTCAGAGTTTCAATAGCTAATTGGCAATTTTACTATATATAAAAATACATTTATTTATAAAGAGCATTCATTTATATAAAGGCGTAATCTAGCTACCTAAGGTTCCCGAGTGAGTATTTCTAATGCGTACTGTAGGGGATTTATACTTTGCACTGCAAGAGTCATCCGTGGCGGCGGACATACATTTATTTAATAAAAATATTTATTTTACAACTAAGGGCGAACATTTATTTGAGAGTGGATGATGAAGATAATGCCGAGGCGGAGTGATATAGAGAATGATAAACTAAATAAAGGAACACGTGGTACGCTTTAGAAGGGCGATATAAAATGGCAGCACTGAAACTGCAATGCCGTGAATAAGTTTATAAGGGCTTCGGGTTGGTCTCTGCCTCGACCCGAAGAGGTAAGGTGTCACATGAGCATAACCAGGGACAAGCGGTCCATGTCGCAATTTGCCAGCTGGCTGCGTGACGGTCGTCAAGCCCTACGGGAACATTATCATGTCCACTTGTGTAGGACGACTAGGGTTAATTCAACCCTATAGAATCCAGAGTATTCACGGCGTGGAATGAGCCATCATGGCTTCAAAATGTAACACATGTATAAGATCTAAAAGATTATGGTAATATTTAACTAGATTTCAAACTCGGCCCCCCATTATCAACGTTGACTGAAAGAAAATTGGTGACTCTCAAATAAATGAAATTTCCGTAATTATTCATTAAAATTTAATAATAATAAAAATATCTAAAAAGGGGACTTATTACAGCGAGTATGCCAGCTATTACGGAGTAGTAGACCCTGCATTACAATAACTGATTCTTTGAATGCGTGTCGATTTATATGAAATTTAAGTTATTTATAAAGCAAATATTAATGACAATTCGACACGCATTCACTGTTCAAGCGATTATGGATTTAGCTTTAAAACTAAGACAATTATGAGAAGGTAATAGTTCAATGATAATTATAAATAAAGTGGAGATTTGAGAAATACACACCTAAGAAGGATAGAGGGAGGTAAGCGGGATTATGCGAGAAATTTACAGATTACATTAATTCTCAAATTTTAGTTTCACAAAATTACAATTTTAACATTTAGAAGTTAGACAAATAGTAGGAGATGAGCTATAGCTTATTTTACTAGAGTACTCTATAATTTGGAATACACACACAGGTACCTGTTTTATAAGATGTTTTCGTCCATTTGTTTAATAGTAGATTGTTCGTGTTTAGCAGTTTTCTTTCTTGTCTTTGGGTTTTTTATTGATTTTAACAGCAGCGGCTTTCTTGTTTATTTCAGGCAGCAGATCATTATGGTGTTTTTACGATGGGCAAGGTGAAGTTCGGCATATGGTGGGCCATCTCCCGATGGAGAATAATCTCGGTGCTTACTCGGTCATACCTTGGCAATATCAATTTATTTTAAGATATTTTAGACTCTCCACTCGAGAGCAAAGCTAAAATTCAAGTGAAAGTCTCCAGCAAGTCCAAGATGGCCCCCTTTTTTTTATCTTGATCTTTTTTTTCTGTTGAGATATTTTTAGGTTTTCTTTATCTTGCCCTCAGGATAATCAATGCTTTTGCTGGTTTTAATTAGAAAGAAATCTGCTGTGCTATTGTTTGTTTGTTTTTTTTTTTTACATTCGTTAATTACATTTTTTTGGAATTTTCCTATAATTAATTTATTATCTATCACTGACCGATGCTTTTAAATTTTCAAAGACAAAAGGGAATAAAATTATTTTAACTTTAATTAATTATTGCATCAGATTTTGTTAGAATTATTATTTAATGAAATTTAAACTAAGCAATAAATACGAACTTTATAAATTCAAAATAAATGATTAATATTACACAAGATTTATTTACCTAAAGAAATCTAAATTATATTACTTTATCCGTATCTATTGCCTTTAATTTGAGATCGAAATGTGTGCGTGTTTATGTTGAATTCTACATATATTTATACATTTTTAATATTGTTACACACACAACTCGATACCAAAAGTTTAAATTTGGGTGGGATAGACCGGTCAGTGAGAGACGACAGAAAAAGGTGAAACTTGAGATTCGAATACGAATCTCACTGTTTCAATATATATAATACATCGATATTATTACTCTAAAACTGCTTTATTAAGCAAATGAAATAATCTCAAGCCAAAGCACAAAACAATAATTTTTTAGAGAAAAGAATAGACCATCTTCTCTCCTTATCCCAATTCCTTTTATAGGGGCTAATCTGAAACACTTTTGGAAAAAAGTATAAATATTTTAAATCAATCATATTACTTTTTTAAAACTATATTAAATTATTCTAATTAGCATTTGTGAAATTTTTCATTTACATTTTGTTGATTACTGATTCAGATAATGAAAAAACTATATTTACATTTGATTCAGTACATACATCGTAACAATCATTACTTTAAAAAATAAATTAAGTTCAAATGTATCCAATATGTAAATATAAACATTCCCAGTAATTAATATTATATAATACATTGAGATTAATACTCTAAAACTGATTTATTAAGCAAAAGAAATACTCTCAATCCAAAACACAAGATAAAATCTTTTTATTGAAAAAAATGGTCTCTGTATCCCAATTCCTTTTATACAGGTTGTTTTTTCTTTAAAAAAAAAGGTTTATTTTGTGCATTGGATTGGAGTATTTTACTTGCTTAATAAACCAATATTAATCACTGGAAATGTATGTATGTACCCAATATTTTTAGTATTAGTGATTTCAAGTTTATCTCCTAGATTTCTATCATTTTTTACCATAATGTTCACTTCAATTTCCTTTTTTTTTACACTGATCCTAATCAGCTTGCAAATCTCGCATTTATGGCTGATGGCTAAAATTATTACTATATAAACACTAAGAATGTTTCGAGAGCACTACACTAAATCTTAGCATCTAATGCAACTCTCCAACAGCCTCCTTTTATCTCTACTTAATTACAAAACTATAAGTATAAAATTGAAAACACAATATTTTCAATCCAAGCTTCTTAGCCTATATAGTCACATAGGTCTAAACTCAGTTCAGTATCCATACATTTTGGTGTCTTTGGTTCTTTAATAACAATAGCTACCATTATCCTATCGGGCAGGACTGGTATTAAACCACTAAACATCGCATGATCACCATTTCTTATGCTTGCCCATAACTATTACTAAATCAGGCAAAACTTTCCATACACTAGTGCCACTCGTGTTTTTTAATTTTATTCTCATAAATTTTGTAGTTAAGTAAAGATAAAGGGTGGCTGCTGGAGGGTTGCATTAGGTCCTAAGATCTAGGTGCAGTGCTCTTAGATCCAAGGCCCCTCACTGACAAAAGCCACAAGCTAAAAACTAGTTGGGGGATATTGGATGAGTAGACCTAGATAGGGATTTTATGCACTAGCCTTCTGGGATAAATTGATTACTCTGGCTTGCACATTACTTTATAGAGAGTTTTGTCTATTTTAAATCTTAATTAGTGAGAAAAAGTATTTTTTGTACTGTTTATTTCCTCTATGAGCCTTTATTGTACCAGATCCCATAGTATTTGATTTAATCAGTAACTCTGTTTCAATTTAGAGTCTATGCACTGTTAAGAATCAACAGCAAGTTGACCCAACTGATGGCTTTTAAAAATTCACAATAATAGGAATAAAAATGCTAGAATCTTAGATATCATTAGAAAAATTAATAGAGAGAATATTGATACTTTGAACTCTTCACTAATTTAATTTACTAATCAGAATGTTAAATATATTACACCATGATTCGTGCACAGAAGGTTTTTTTGTTGTTATTGCAAAATTGTTTTACTTATATTATTAATTATTATTAAAAATTATTTAATAATAATAATGAAATAGTCATATGATATTGGAGCTTCAAACTATTGCACATTACATTAAACTGCATTGGACAATAATATGAATGCATGGTTTAATTCTTCACAAAAATGACATTCAAAAGCTAGCTAGTCAATACTTCCACTTTTGGCAGCCATCTTTGCAACTGGTCTTATAAAAAGCGTCCCTTAGCGATTCAGTTTCAAGAAGACAGGGACGATTGTCCCCTTACCTTTACGTTTTTTATTCAAGGTAAGTCAGTTTTGATCATTATATACTCTCAAATTAATGTTAACCCCAATCTCAGCATTCAATCTAGCAATGCAGTCATCGGTCGTAAATATTATAGCCTTAGATCTAATCTAAATGCAACTAAACTAACTTCTACTACAAATAAAAACCCACAAACCAATAAATCAAATGAAAACACCATCGCAAATATCAACAAAAGTTTAGAAAATATTCAACTTACCCCTAATATAAACAATAGCATAAATATCTCATCAAGCGAAACTATTGAAGTTAAAACTTTTCCACCAGAGGTCGACAAAACCAGCGCTGTCACATTACAGTTTGTCAACAGTAAATTTAAAAATCAAAAAGAAGAAATAAATTTTAAAACTAATAAATCTCATTCCAAAACAAACAAAGATTATAGCACAGAACAATCCATTGCTACATCAGCCAACTTGCAATCTAAAACAATTTCCTCAATTCCAATATTGAAAAATTCCTCTACGTACGCAAATATTGTAAGGTCTAAAAATTCTGAGAGCATCTCCGAAAATATTAAGGCCAATAATTTCAATGAACTATATTTGAATATCTCAGAATTAGACACAGAACAAGAATCAAACACTCTGGGAAATGTCTCATTTAATATAAATGATCTTAATGATGACATGTTCCTAAAAATAAATAATGATTTCAACAAAACGATTCCCAACACTCTGTATAAATCGTTTACAAACTACTACAGTGATAAGTCATTAATCTTAGCCATAAAAAATCAACAATGTGCATTATATAAGTTCCCTCTAGAACAACTAAACAGTCTAATCAATAAAAATCAATTAGGCAGAGGCATTCACATGATCCTTAATCATCCCAATGACCGCTATGTTATTGTTGAGTTTAAAACATGGGCGGACCGTATGAACTTTAAAAATAACTACCGATTTTTGGGAAATTATATACTATGCTCCATAGATATGAACCGTCCAGTTACACCATCCGGCAGAATTCAAAACTGCCTTGCCCACTTTCAAGAACTACAAGACATCCTTATTAATTATGGTTCAGTTAGCAAATTTAAGCACCTATTAAACCCTCACTTCGAAGATCAAATCCTGTCAAATACAGTTATCTTCACACTTACATTAAAGAAAAACATTATACCCACTGACATACCCACCATTATTACTGCAAGAGACTCTTATGGTTTTGACCTTCAGGGGAGTACAGCCACAAGGTTTCTTCTGCCTTCAAAGAACACACCTTATTAAAGATTGTGCAGCAAGAATATGCACACACTGTGGTATTAAAAAGAATAAAGTTCACAGATGCCCTGGTAGACCTATTAATATGGCTATCACATTCTTAAATAGACAATCACCACATGGGATTAATTCAAACAGCAACCTCACAAACCGAGACAATCTGATTCAAATAAATCCTCCAACAAACCCTCTCACATCCAAAGCTATCTTTTAAAATAAAAATCTTCAAGAAAGAACAAACACCAACCTCTACACTAATAGTAGTGAATCAGAGAACCAAGCACTAACATATACTGCTACTAAACCAATCTCTCAAACCAATAATACTCAAGATCACTCATACGATACATATTGTACTAATCCCCGAGAAACAATGCTAGGCCAAACTCTTTCTACAAAAGAAGACAATATGACCAAACCATCTAACGAGAGCAAGGAAAACCCAGGCGATGAAGAAAATACACTTAAAAAATTTCAAACCAATTCATCTATAACAACTCCCACCCAGCTTAAAACCAATGATGCATCATTATTCGGGCCAGCTAAGTCTAACAAACCTAAACAAAGTGATCTGCAAACTGTTCTTAATTCTTCAACACCTGCAATAATTAACCATCCAGATGAAAAGACTTAGCAAACACTCAACCCGAAAGTCAGCATAATTAATGTTTCACAACAGTTACAGCAAACCGAAAATGACTCAGGTCTAAAATTTAAACAAATTCTTATAACAATAAAAAACACTTTCATCAAAAGAACAAGAAAAAGAAAACAACACTATTAAACTTAAAAAACCAAAAAAAAAAAACCAACACAACAAATACCCAAAATACAAATAAAAAATTAAAAGAAAATCAATTCGCTCAGATAAATCAAGCTCTGATTATGACAGCTCCCATCCAATACATTATTCACCACCACCCACTAGCAAACAAATTTCAGATATATCCAGCACAAAGCTTTGCAAATCCATAGAAAAAAAGAGGAAAACCATGGATCCTATAACCATCGATACCATTGATCCATCTGATGAATCTCAGACAGATTACACTACTTCATCAGACACCGAAGTCTTCATGGATGCGTTTCCTCAACCAACAAATATATCACCAATCCATCCACAAGTTCAATCACAAGACTCTGATTGCCAAACAACATCAGAACTCATTAACATGGAGATGTCCCACATTGACTTGTTACACTTTGCTGAGGATGGTTTGGATTAATGTATCATGTTCTGCAAAATTGCTGGCATTAACATTCGCAGTATCAACTCAATTGATAGAGTTCTAGCTATTAAAAACTGGCTCTTGCTCTGCTCCCCTCATATACTTCTTATGGGTGAAACTAAATATCACCTTAAGACTGATCATAAAATATTATCTCTTCTCTCAGCTCTCAGATTTACTAGATTTTCCATAGGCCATTCTGCTTCAGGTGGAGTCGGTATTCTTCTCAGCAAGTCAACACCACCAAACAGTTTTAGCATTCTATTCCTAGATGCCAATATTATTGTCATAGAAATAGACTATTGGGGTTATCTGATCATCATAGCTTATATATATACAGCCAAAGACACCTCTCAATATCTAAAAATAATCCATATCCTAAATCCCATCAACGCTAACAGAGCCTCCCCTACTATTCTTCTGGGAGACTTTAACACCACATACAATGACTTCAACAAGAGATTTCTGCAGCTACTAAATCGCAGATTAATGTGTGGAGAGGGTTTCTTCCCTCCTGAAGCCTACTCTTTCTATACTAAAACTAAAAAGTCCCTGATTGATTTGGTTTTCTACACACCAGACCTCCATTTCAACCTCGAAGCAGCCTTGGCCTCTGTTGCTTTCTCTGATCATATGGCTCTAATCTTACAACTTACACCTATTTCAATCTCTACACCTATTGATGGACCGGGTAAAACCATGTGCATGATCACCCAATCAAATATGACCCAAGCGATAGTGTCTGAGGCATACATCCTTTTCACCCAATCAAATATGACCAAAGCGATAGTGTCTGAGGCATACATCCCTTTCCAGAAAATAAACATCCTTTCTTTTCCTGCTGAGGAAGGCTGGTTTTCCTTCATTGGAATACTTCAGTCCATATTAAATCACCACACCAGGAAAATCAAAGGACATAATGGCCTTCTAAATGCCCTAACAGACATTAATATACAACTTCAAGCATCACAGCAAAATTTCACAAATACAGAAAAAATTATCTTCCTTAAAAATCTCTACAAAATCAAGCAGAAGTCCCTTGCAGAATATATATCAATCAGAAGAGCCAAATGTTTCTTAGCACAACAACACTGCTGGACAAGAGACTACGTCAGATGGGCACTGGGATACAATAAAAAACAAATCACTCCCTTATCCATTAATACTAATGGAACCAATATTATTGGCTTTCCAATGATGCAGCACATCAGCAAACAATTCTGCCAATTAATGCAAAAAGATGGAGCTCCTCCTATAAACATCTGGTTGGATGCTGGTGACCCCGGCGAACATGGCATCATGGAAATCCAAATCAAAAAGAAGATAACATCTGTCCCTGACGGCATTCATCCTGGCCTTCATGGCATCCCAAATTTCTTTCTCAAACTCCTCAGTCAATTCACTGTGCCAATTATTAAAAAAATGATTGATCACCTAGCCTCCAGCAACAGATACATAACAGATCTTTACCCAGTGGCACTCGTGCCTTTTATTAAAAAAGCAAAACCACTAAACAACATTAACAGTATCCGGCCAATTTCCATGATCCCCATTGCTTATCAAGATAACTGAGTCAGTCATTAAAGATCAAATCCAAACTCAATTTCTTAGCCATATCTCATCAAACCAATACGGAAAAAAGGGATCATCAACCTTGCATGCTATGTCCAATGTAACTGCACTGTTCAATTACATCAGAGGACATCGTAAATCAAAACCTATTGCTGTCCAGCTGGATGTTGCGGCAGCATTTGATTCAGTCCAGATAAACATCCTCCTGGATATTCTGTTGGAATGAGACATTCCAGCAAGAATTGTACAGATGGTCAGCAATCTGCTCAACAACAGAGATTTTTCTCTCTCTTGATGGCAAGATCACACCAGGCTTCAAGCCATAGTTGATCCCTCAAGGATCCCCGCTGAGTGCCCTTTTCTTCACAGCATACATCAACCCTCTTCTGACAGATATAGAAAAAACCCTCCCTGGAGTTTTCCTTCCCTCTCTCAATAAAAACTTCAATGTATTTGCATATATAGATGACGTCATGGTTGTGCTTCCCACCATTAAATATCTTCCCCATCTCATGTATATATTAAACAGAAATACAGTGAAACTTGGCCTACAAATAAATTTTAACAAATCTTCCATCTGGAAGATAATGTCTGGTAAACAAATTAACTCTCCCTTTTCTGCAAAACCCCAAAGATATCTAGGTTTCCCAATCTACAAAACTCCAACTGCAATGGCAAGAGAGATTCACGATGCAATCCTCCATTCAACTGAAGCCATCACCACTTCACTCTCTAGAGTATACCTTTCATTATATGGAAAGGTTGGCCTCCTCAACATGATCATAATGCCAAAAATCTCATATTATCTTCCATTCGTTAAAATGTCTAAACAGTTTCAAAATAAAATTAACCGATTATGCACCAAACTTCTCTGGAGAGAAAGGACAGTTGCTATTAGCTTGCGAGGTATCACTGACCACGCAGGTTCAATGGACTGTCATTCCACTCAATACAAGCAATCATTTTACAGAAAACCTACAACACTCTACATAATCTTATCCTCTCCTGCGGATACTCTAACATAATTAAAAAAATTACACCGACAGATCGTCCTCCACCCTCTTCCAGTTCATGGATAGCATCCCTAATACAACACCTACAACTTTATAACCCGATAATACCCTTTAACCTTAACCAAAAAATCACCTTATGGGAAGCATATAATATAATCAACTATAATCAACAACCCATTAAAACCAGCCTAAAAGTAACCAACCAAAGACTCATTACACACCTCAAAAGATGGAGTCTGGAACCCAAATTCCTTGACTTCATCATTAAAATAAATCTTAATGCACTACCCACGAATTGGTTTCTTTATCACCGAAGAGGTTTTACCAGCATTGACCCTATATGTGGTCTGTGTGCTCGTGATGATGAAACCATAGACCATATTATACACCAGTGCCCAAGACTTAAAACTCTGATAGATATAATTATAATCAATTCCAACATAAGACCTGATATGATTTTCTCACTTGAAAATGCCATTCATAATGGATTTTTTTCAATAATAAGGCTTTCTACCTTTGTCCTTTATTCCATATGGATAGTGAGATGCAAATGTCTCATGGAATTCCCCCCGCCACAAATCATACCATTGTTTTCTCAAACGCTCAAAAAAATCAAGAAACGTGACCAGCTCCTTGCCTCCAGTAAAGTCTTTGCTGACACCTGGTCTTTAATTGTTCTTTCCTTTTCCTGATTATCAATTCCCACCTACCCAGCATTATAGAATAGTCAATTATAAAAGAAAATATTTATGTTTATATTAAAAATGCTAATACCATTAAACAAGTTCTTAGAATCTCTTCACTATACCTAACCACATTGTGCTCTCATAACATAATCTAGCCAGATGACAAATAGAACATTATATTATCATATTATTGTACAATTTAAG